>JANAVB010037819.1:1919580-1934580 GCA_029216955.1 Iris pallida | reverse complement strand
GTCTCAGTGTCCTCGTGCTCGTGCATATGTGTTTGCCAGGAATAAGGGTAGGTCATGGGGTGCCTGTAACGTGTCCATGTGGTGTCGTGTCGTGTGTATGAGTGCGTATCAGAGGGGTAAACTCACGTGTGTGCACACAGTAAGGAATTCGTGTGAGTCGAATTGCTCTCTAACCACTAAATAATATCTAATAAAATTTAATACACTATATGTCAGTCACCTAGTGAAGGTTCACTCAAATTTTTGTGTCCAGATGTGTCGTGTACTTGGAGAACTAGGACACGGGCAGCAGGGGAAACCCTAGCCACGCGCGCGGGGAGTATTCGTGTCCTCGTGTGGACACGACACGACACAGAAATGACAACCTAAGTTAGGGAAATAAGAGGACACATCATAAACAGCAATCCCAATCAAAAACATTCCAAAAACAGTGAAGAAATGTCCTCTGTGGTATTTCATCGAACACCTATACCTAGGTGTTGATACGTATCCGATACGGACACCAAATGGACACGAAATTAACCCAAATTTCAGGGACAGCTAGGGGACTCCTAGTTTTAGCCCTAAATACAAAGAAAACATAGTATTAACACAATTTGAGGAGTTTTACCTATAGGTGCAAATAGCATGAAAAAGCTTCAATGGGGGGTGTTCTTCTTGATAGCCTAATGCTCCAAATTGATCCCAAACTGAAATAGCTCTCCACCAATAGTCCATAACCATCAATTAGAACCCAATACAAAAGACTAGGATAAAAAAGGAGGATAAATGAATAAAATAAAAAATTTGAAGAAGAGAACAAACCTTGGTTTTTGTCAAATGGAGAAATGATATAAAAGAGGCAAGAACAATAGGAAGAGAGATTTTATAGGGTTGGGAATGGCCTAGTGGCTGGTCATAAAGTAGAAGTTAGAGTTAGGGTTTAGTCTAATGGGCTATGGGCCTAGTTGCACTAGTCATGGAACCAATTTCTAAGTCTCAAGCCTATGGACCAAATCACCATTCCTCCTATTTCAAACTTGATCCTAAGTGACCTATCTTGAGTTGACTTAAGTTAGACTAGGGTCTCACCATGCTAATCGAGTCACCTTAACTAGAGTCAACATCTAGGTTAGTCTCTTAAGTCACAACTAGAAAAGTCATAATCAACAACCGTCAATCCAATAAATAAATCAATAATTCTAACAAGTCAAAATGACCAAATTATCCCTAGGCTAAAAATGATAAATAGATATTCCAAATCATATGGTTAGGCTCTAGGGCAGACAGTCTCTAGGGTTTCACTAGCTGCACATCAAAATCATAAGTCATAATTTTTAAATCGTTTTAAAATGATTAAAAATCACCAAAAATCATATTACTATTTAAATATCATAATTAAATAATTAAAATCAAAAATTCAAAATTATTCTCATTTAGAAAACTGGGTGTTACAAGTCTATCCAACTTAGAAAAAATGTATCCTCAAAATTTAAGATGGTAGCACTCTTTCTAGGTCAAACACCCCCACAATCATAGTCTCAAACACACAGTTGATAATCATAAGCGTCTGTCCAAATCATGATACTCAGAATCTTCATCATGCTAGTACGTAAGGCTATGATAATCACAGAGTCCTTGTCTAAGGCACATACCTCCAGAATCATGGTATTTAAAATTTTTGCATTGCCGTATGCTTGGCAGCGAAAACCTTAAATTCCCACACCCGAGAAATACGTCCTAAATTCGACTATATGTCCTTACTATGCCAGCTAACACGACTATCGAATATTCTAGATCCCATAACAGAGGTGACCTAGCCCATATAATTTATCTCAAAAGAAAATATAACATAACACAAGGACAACAAGACAAAATTGATCAATCAACAATGAACAGAGGAAATCGAATTTCAAGATAGTTATAAGAGGCAATTACGAAAATAGAATCGAAAAGAACGAAACCTGCAACAAGATCTCCAATGGCCTGTGCATCCTTGACTGTCCTCGCGAAAGCTCGCCCCTGCTAGCCTCACTTGGCCTGCTGCTGATGCTGCATGTACCTCTGCTACTGAGTGGGTAAGGGTAATCCCTTCTGCTGGCCCACCGGAGCCCTGGCTACTGCTCCCTAAACTGTCTGTCCAAATGACTCATGACACTCTCTCAGTCGATGATCAGATCCTCCGCAAAGTAAACATCTGCCCAGCCTCTTCCGACATTCGCCCCAATCATGCCCTAGTCTCTTACAGAAGGGGCAAATGATAACAAGCTGTTGTCCTAGGGCCTGCTGCTGCCTTTGTTGCTGCTACGCCTGCCGAAAGGGTACACGGTCCTGAAACTGCTGCTGCTGAAAGTAGACCCTCGGTTGATGATACTATTGCTGAATCTGTAGGTGTGGCATCTGCTGCGGATACTGCTGCTGAATCTGTAAGTGGAGCATCTGCTGCGGATACTGCTGCTGAATCTGTAAGTGGGACCTCTTGGCCGGGCCCGTACTGCCACTAGCTCCGTGAGTGTCTCGCGTCCTCTTCTCCTTCAGCCCAAGATCGTCCTCCGCTGCCATGGCTCCTACCAGAATCTACTCGAAAGTGGCATCGCGGCTGCTATTGGTATACGACCTGATCTCCCTGATCAAACCCCTGCGGAACCTTCTTGCCTTTTTGGCCTCAGTAAGATCCTCAACGAATCTACCCAAACGGCAGAACACCCCGGCATATTCCTCAACGGTCTGGTTCCCTTGAACCAAACTCTCGAACTGCGCCTCCAAGGCACCGAGTGCTGTATCGAAAAAGAATTTCTCCTTGAACAGTTTCTTGAACGTTGCCCAAGTCTGACCGGTTGTACCAACCCTCGGGTCCGTCTGGTACCAAGTACGGGCCAAGTCCTATATCCGACTGGCTGCAGCCTCGATCTGTAATCCAGCTGGTATCTGTGCCAATCGAAATATCTCCTCAATATGCTCTATCCAATCGTAAGCGTATATGATGCCCTCTGTACCCTTGAAGTCCCGGGGTCCCATCTTCCTAAAGGATTGGATGTCTGGAGTCCTCGGCTGATACGGCTGCATCTGACCTCCCTGTGACTGAGCAGCCACCAGCTCTACTGTCGTCCTGACCAACTGGTGAGCATCTTGTATGCTCTATCAGAAATCAGTAGGCTGGCTCTGCTGCATCTGCTGCTGAGTCTCCAGGAATCGCTGGAAAAGGATAAATGTCACGCCCCAGAACCAGAATACTGGAGAGCGGGGGCAGACACAGCCAGCTACGTATATTGAAAATAGAATATATCTCAACTATACGGTCACGGCTGTCTAGATATGAGGGTTTACTACAAGCCAGCAGTCTCTTAAGGTCGAGCCTATTGTCTCAATCTCCAGCAATTAACAGAGTTACAAGATGTTTAGAGCATCAAATATATATATATAAGGCGTCCCAAATATTACATATTGGATGATCATGAAGCTAGTCGTACAAAATGATAGGACTAGCAAGAGTTCAGTCATACATGATCAACCCTAGGATTTGTTAATCATGTTTACAGCCCGTAGGCAGACAGTAAGTAAATGTGCATCGAGCTAACAGGTGCTCGTCGGCTAAACGCCTCAAAAGAATAAATTTACATATAAGTGGGTGAAACAAAAAGGGAAAACCCACTCTTGGCCCGGGTTCCGTCTAGTTGTCACCATTGGGCTGGAAGCTTGGTAGATCCTCGGGAGCCGCTCCGAAATCTGGCCATACAAAACCAGCTGGGTCAAACCCCAGAAAGAGCAAGTGCCACAAAGGAGGCCACAAATAAGAACAAAAGCCAGCATATCAAAACATAAAGAATAAAAGGAAAGTACAAGTAAAATAAAAGTACACAGAGCGATAAACGACTAGGGACGTGGAACCATTCCGGGAGCCAGGTTACAATCCTTAAACCAAACAAGGACCGGGATTGTACCCCTTCGCCTGAATAGCTCACTGTCTCTACCCATTTATCGTTAGAGATAAGTAAAACAATCATGATCAAGGGTTCCAGGTACAGGGGCTAGACAAGACTCTAGACAGGGCTGGACACCATTCATTCACAATCGGCCAAGCAAGTACTACGGCTTACTACTTTAACTAACTAGGGTTATCACAAGCCTAATTACTAACAAGATGCAAGTGAGAAACTCCCAGTCCCAAGCCCTGCAGACCATCCAGTTATCCTTCCGCGGGTTGAGAGTTATAGGTGGGTACATCGCCCGGGAGACAAATGTACCCTTAGGTGACTTAGAGGGTGCAACACATGACAGTGTGCTGGAAATGTGCTCTACTCGTCGGCAAGCTACAAGTCCATTAATGCCTCCAGATAACGAGACTGCCTGTGACCGGGAATTCTCCATGTTCTAATTTGGCCTACTCATTACCTAGTCCAATTTTAGTGTGAGTCCCTGGCCGTGGTACCCAGGGAGTCACCCCTTAGACATGATGCAAGACAAGACAAGTGATTTGCACAGAGCAACAGGTAGTACACCCACGGTGTCAAGATAAGTCAAGTCGAGTCAAGAGTGCGCCGCCACGGGCCACTATCAAGTGAAGCCAAGTCATACCAAGTCAAGTCAAGTTAAGTTATCAAGTCATGCCAAGTCGGGAGTGCGCCGCTACGGGCCATGATCAAGTCAAGTCAAGGGAACTTCATGCCCAGGTCTGGTTGGTTCGTATGCGGATACAGTATGAAAATACAAGTGCAAGCTACAAATATCCAGTTACAAATACAGGTTGAAGATTAACAGGTTACAAGTTACAAGTTACTAATATTAAGGATTACTAGATTGTAAGATGAACTACAGGTTACAGGTGATAGTTATAAAAGATAAGCTAAAATCTGCAATTCATAAGGAACCAGCCAGAAATAAGCCAAGACCATTAATACGGAAATCAACTCCAAGTTGTGTCCAAAGTGTATCAGGTCGGGCCAGGTAGTGTTGTGAGTTACAAAATATCAGAAGCTCCAATTCATAATAAAACGAGAGGGCTATTGAAGGTCAAACGGGCACCAGAGGTCCTGTACGCAGGCCAGCATACGCAGGGCTATACGCAGGCCATACGCAAGGGAGCAGTACGCAAGCCATACGCAATGCACAGTACGCAGGCCAGCATACGCAGGGGCTATACGCAGGCCATACGCAAGGGAGTAGTACGCAAGCCATACGCAAGGGAGCAGTACGCAAGCCAGCATACGCAATGCACAGTACGCAGGCCAGCATACGCAGGGGCTATACGCAAGGGAGCAGTACGCAAGCCATACGCAAGGGAGCAGTACGCAAGCCAGCATACGCAATGCACAGTACGCAGGCCAGCATACGCAGGGGCTATACGCAGGGGCTATGTTTGTACGAAAACCAAAACAGCGGGCCCCACGCGCGTGGGCGTGCGTGTAGGGGCTCAAAGGCTCATGATGGGGACAAGGGAGAGGAGGCCACGTGCTGGCTGCGTAGAGGGGCACTACGCAGGGGAGGCTACGCAGAGTGCAATACGCAGGGTGCAATACGCAGAAGACCCTAAGCAAGGGCTCTACGCAAGCAACACTACGCATGAGCTCTACGCAAAGGCCGTACGCGGGAGCCGCGTGGCCAACAGGAGGGAAAGGCTGTGTTCTTCTCCTACCTCTGTCCGAGAGGAAGAACACCCACCCCAAAAACTTACAAAAATCCATAACTCTTTCAATTGAAAACGAAATCAGGTTTTGTAAAAACCAAAGTTGTGTAAAACTTGATTCTCCTCAACATGGAAACCTCAAAGACGCCAAAAATCAAAGTTTATGAAATAAATTCGAGGAAAACTGAGATCCATGAAAGTTCAGATCTAAGGAGATCCATGCTTCAAATCCAGAAACTCCAAGTTCTAATGTTGTTCATGGTGAACTAATCTATCTAATGGACAAATAAAAGGGGTTCTCATGTGGTGGCCAAAAAGCACTTGCCTATGGGTTGAGGAGTTGTGTGGAAGAAGGAAGAAGAAGAAGATGGAGAAGTAAATGAAAATAAAGAGGAGAGAGAAAAGTTAGGTGGGATATAATGAGGGTGGTTGTGGTGTTCTTGAGGGTGTAGAGTAGGTTAAGGGGTTCCAATGCAAAATAACCAAACCAAACCAATTAAAACCGAGCCGAACCAAAACCCGAAATACGAGAAAACCCAAAATTCTGCAAGTCGAGAAAATTAAAAAATACAAGCCAAAAATCCAATCTACGAGTATAAATACGAAATACGGGAAATCGCGATCGGATGTCGTCCTCACGCTCCCACGTTGACTCACCTAGAGAGTGATGACCCCAAGCAACACGGACTAAGTTAATAGTCTTGTTCTTGAGCGTCTTTTCTCTCCGGTCCAATATAGACACGGGCCTCTCCTCATACGAAAGGTTGGTACCAACAACCAATTCCGAATGATCTAGGATATGGCTCGGGTCCGGAATGTACCGTCTTAATTGGGATACATGGAATACATCATGTACCTCACTTAGTGACGGCGGAAGAGCGAGACGATAGGACACATCGCCTACTCGCTCCAGAATATCAAACGGCCCTATATACCTAGGACTAAGCTTTCCCCGTACGCCAAAACGAATGACGCCGCGGGTAGGCGAGATCCTAAGGAATACATGGTCGCCGACGGCAAATTCTAAGGGACGCCGATGAGCATCGGCCCAATGGCGCTGGCGGTCCTGAGCAACTCGGATGTGATCTCTGACTTTCCTGACCACTTCAACCGTCTGAGAAATCAGTTCTGGACCGAGCATCTGCCTCTCTCCGATATCGTCCCATGCTAACGGGGATCTGCATTTCCTGCCATACAGAGCCTCGAAGGGTGCCATCTGGATACTGGCCTGGAAACTATTGTTGTACGAGAATTCCACCAGGTACAGGTGATCCTCCCACGAACCTCCGAAGTCAAGGGTACACGACTGCAACATATCTTCGAGAGTTTGTATAGTACGCTCTGACTGCCCATCTGTCTGCGGATGATACGCTGAGCTGAACTTGAGACGAGTCCCCAAACTTTGATGAAGACTGTGCCAGAAGTGTGATGTGAATCTCGTATCCCTGTCTGATACTATGCTGACTGGCACTCCGTGAAGTCGGACGATCTGCCTGAGATATATCTCTGCTAGCTGTGCCGTCGACTGTCCAACTCTAAAGGGAAGAAAGTGTGCCACCTTGGTAAGCCTGTCCACAATGACCCAAATAGCATCTCTGCCTGCCGGAGATCTGGGTAACCCAGTCACGAAATCCATGGTTATGTGTTCCCATTTCCATTCTGGGATCGGTAAAGGTTGAAGAAGTCCAGCTGGCCTCTGATGTTCAGCCTTGACTTGTTGGCAAACCAAACATCGGGAGACATACCGGGCTATCTCCCTCTTCATACCATTCCACCAAAAGTGCTGACGAATATCTCTGTACATCTTCGTGCCGCCTGGGTGAATGGAATACTGCGAACTGTGAGCCTCTGCCATGACTTCCTGTCTGATACCTCCGCTGGGTACACAAAGACGCGTGCCGTGTCGAAGTGTACCATCCTCATGAATACATAACTCTGGCCTTCTCCCTGCCTCGCACTCTGCTCTGAGCCGCTGAATCTTGGAATCTGTTAACTGTGCTGTCCGGATCCTCTCAACTATGGTGGACTGTATCTGTAGGCTGGCCATCAAGGACACATTGGAAGGGAGAATCACTTCAATTCCCATCTTCTGAAGATCTGCCAATAGCTCTGGTTGCGCCGTTAGAAGGTAGACTCCGGCTCTCCGGCTCAACGCATCTGCTACAACATTGGCTTTCCCTGGATGATACTGCAAGTCCACATCATAGTCCACCAGTAGCTCGAGCCATCTTCTCTGCCGCATATTAAGATCCTTCTGGGTGAAAACATACTTCAGGCTCTTATGATCAGTAAATATCTCCACTCTGTCTCCGTACAAGTAGTGCCTCCACAACTTAAGTGCAAACACTACTGCTGCTAGCTCCAAGTCGTGGGTCGGGTAATTCTTCTCATGATCACGGAGTTGACGTGACGCATAAGCAATTACCTTCCCATGCTGCATCAAAACACATCCCAATCCTCTGCCTGAAGCGTCGCAATAAACTGTGAATCCTCCGGTCCCATCTGGAAGGGTGAGAATGGGAGCCGTTATCAAACCTCGCTTCAACTTCTCAAATGATTCCTGACATTCTGCTGTCCAAACGAACGGTACATCCTTGCGGGTCAACTGGGTCATCGGCGCTGAAATCCTCGCAAAATCAGAGACGAACCGCCGGTAGTAGCCGGCCAATCCAAGAAAGCTGCGAACTTCTGCCACTGAACTGGGTACTGGCCATGACTCGATAGCCACAATCTTCTGGGGATCCACTTCCACTCCTCCTCTGGTAATGATGTGACCCAAGTATGAAATGCGATCGAGCCAGAACTCGCATTTACTGAACTTGGCGTACAACTGGTGCTCTCTGAGAATCTGAAGAACCACACGGAGATGCTGCTCATGCTCCGCCTCACTCTTGCTGTAGACCAGGATGTCATCAAGGAATACTATCACAAACTGATCCAAGTAAGGCATGAAAATACGGTTCATAAGGTCCATGAACACTGCCGGCGCATTGGTCGCTCCAAAGGGCATAACTAGAAACTCCCAATGCCCGTACCTAGATCTGAACGCCGTCTTCGGGATGTCCTGCTCTCTGACTCTGATCTGGTGATATCCTGACCGTAAGTCTATCTTCGAGAAAACTGACGCCCCTTTGAGTTGATCAAACAAATCATCTATCCTTGGAAGAGGGTATCTGTTCTTGATTGTCACTGAGTTCAAGGTACGATAATCAACACATAGCCTGGACGTACCATCCTTTTTTTTTCACAAGAAGCATCGGGGCTCCCCAAGGCGATCCACTTGCACGAATGAATCCCTTGGTCCTGAGTTCTTCAATCATCTTGTACAAAATTTCCAACTCTGAAGGCGCCATTCTGTAGACTCGCTCTGATACTGGTGCTGTCCCGGGAATCAAGTCAATGGTGAACTCGATCTCCCGCTCTGGTGGCATCCCTGGAAGTTCCTCTGGGAAGACATCTGGAAACTCTTCAACTATCCGGGGCAACTGCACTGCTGCTACTGCCATCCGCAATACTGGAGGAGATGGCTCTACTGTGCCTCTGGTAAATGAAAACTCTGGCTCTCCGGGAATACTAAAGACAACTCTGCCAACATGGCAGTCTATCCTAGCATAATGGTTCCTCAACCAATCCATGCCTAGGACTATATCATAGTCCGCCATAGGGAATTCTATGAATCTAGCGGGGAATTCTCTACCGCTAACTACGATCCGACACGAGGAGAACACTCGATCTACTCCCACAAGACCATTACCAGTAAGTATATTGAGCCTCACTGATAATGACTCGGGCTCCAACCCTATCCGTGTCGCGAATCGTGCAGACATGAATGAATGCGATGCACCAGAATCAAATAATACGGATGCTGGAAAGGTGTTGACGAGAATAGTACCTGCCACTACCTCACCTGGTGCAACTTCTTCTTCCATGGTCATCATCATAGCCTGACCTCTAGCTGCGGGTCCCCTCTGCTGGAAACCCCTCTGTCGGCTCTGTGCTGGAGCCTGGGTGAACTGCTGCTGGTTCTGCTGTTGAAAGGCCTGGGCCTGGGGCGCCAATGGCCTCGGGTACTGCTGTTGCTGCTGCTGCGGGACTGGAACTGGGGCTGGTCCCCTCACCGAAGAACTAGAAAGGTTGGATGAGGATGGACCTCCCCTATTCGGGCAGGCCCCTATCTTATGATCTGCTCCTCCACAAGCCAGGCACAATCCCTGTGCCCTACGACACTCTGCCACTACATGGCCCGGCTTCCCGCAATGAGAACATCCCACCGCGGAAGACTGCTTCTGCTTCTGCTGCTGCGGGTACGTCGGGGTCGAATGCTGAACCGACGTCACTGAGGCCGCCCGCCTCGGAGTTCCAATGGTTATACCCCTAGCTGCCGGGGCTGGAGCTGAAGATTGGTGCATCTGGTTATGGGACCGCTTCCTGCCTCCGGTCCTGTCCACAATTCTCCGGGAGGTATACTCATGCCTCCTTGCTGCTTTCAATACTGCATCGAACGTCTGGTGCTCGAACTGTTCCACAGCCAATAATATCTCCAAATGCAGTCCCTGCTGGAACCGCTGAGCCCTATCGAACTCGGTTGCCACCAAGGTGGGGGCGAACCTACTCAGTCTAGAAAACTCGGTCGCATAGCCATCGACCGTCCTGCCTCCTTGCTTCAAGTTGGTGAATCTGGTCTGCAGGTCATACCGTGCCACCGCATCGAAGTACTTTGTCTGAAACCTCTCTCTGAACGTCGCCCAAGTGACTGGTGTTGCTAACCCCATGGCCTGAGCTGCCCACCAATCGCGAGCCAAGTCTAACAACTGCAGGCGTACCACCACCACCTTATCATTATCAGGTGTCCTAGCTGCTTCTAGAACCACCTCGGTATCCTGAAGCCAAGCATTCGCGGCAATCGTATCTTCACTGCCGTCAAAGAATGGAGGGTTCAAGCGCTTGAAACTGTTGGCCGCCTGATTTCCTTGGGGACCTCCTCGGTTTAGTGCATCATGAACTTCCTGGTGCAAGGCGTCGCCTCGACGATCTTGGGATGCAAGCAGTTCTCTGATAAGCCCTACCAAAGGTCCCTCATCCTGTCTAGCTGGTTGAACGGGCGGAGCTGCCTGAACTGGAGGTTCCGGGCCTCCGGAAGGCATAACTCGAGAGGCTACTCCAGAGTGCTGAGCTTGATCTTCCTGGCGCTGGAGTGCTTGTCGAGCTTCCTCTGGCTGGTTGGCAGGTCCGGGAGTAATGCCGCTGAAGAAGATGACATAGGGAACAGTAAGGAAAGGACCAGGACAGATCAATGATACAAGCATGTGATCAGGTCAAAAATCTCAGGGATTTGAAGATATGAGCAGAGTTCAAGGGCGAATACTGATTGAGACATCTATTCGGTAAACCCTCACATTTCTTGAATGCCAAGACCTGCATGGGCCACCACTTAAACCGTGTCACGCCCCAGAACCAGAATACTGGAGAGCGGGGGCAGACACAGCCAGCTACGTATATTGAAAATAGAATATATCTCAACTATACGGTCACGGCTGTCTAGATATGAGGGTTTACTACAAGCCAGCAGTCTCTTAAGGTCGAGCCTATTGTCTCAATCTCCAGCAATTAACAGAGTTACAAGATGTTTAGAGCATCAAATATATATATATAAGGCGTCCCAAATATTACATATTGGATGATCATGAAGCTAGTCGTACAAAATGATAGGACTAGCAAGAGTTCAGTCATACATGATCAACCCTAGGATTTGTTAATCATGTTTACAGCCCGTAGGCAGACAGTAAGTAAATGTGCATCGAGCTAACAGGTGCTCGTCGGCTAAACGCCTCAAAAGAATAAATTTACATATAAGTGGGTGAAACAAAAAGGGAAAACCCACTCTTGGCCCGGGTTCCGTCTAGTTGTCACCATTGGGCTGGAAGCTTGGTAGATCCTCGGGAGCCGCTCCGAAATCTGGCCATACAAAACCAGCTGGGTCAAACCCCAGAAAGAGCAAGTGCCACAAAGGAGGCCACAAATAAGAACAAAAGCCAGCATATCAAAACATAAAGAATAAAAGAAAAGTACAAGTAAAATAAAAGTACACAGAGCGATAAACGACTAGGGACGTGGAACCATTCCGGGAGCCAGGTTACAATCCTTAAACCAAACAAGGACCGGAATTGTACCCCTTCGCCTGAATAGCTCACTGTCTCTACCCATTTATCGTTAGAGATAAGTAAAACAATCATGATCAAGGGTTCCAGGTACAGGGGCTAGACAAGACTCTAGACAGGGCTGGACACCATTCATTCACAATCGGCCAAGCAAGTACTACGGCTTACTACTTTAACTAACTAGGGTTATCACAAGCCTAATTACTAACAAGATGCAAGTGAGAAACTCCCAGTCCCAAGCCCTGCAGACCATCCAGTTATCCTTCCGCGGGTTGAGAGTTATAGGTGGGTACATCGCCCGGGAGACAAATGTACCCTTAGGTGACTTAGAGGGTGCAACACATGACAGTGTGCTGGAAATGTGCTCTACTCGTCGGCAAGCTACAAGTCCATTAATGCCTCCAGATAACGAGACTGCCTGTGACCGGGAATTCTCCATGTTCTAATTTGGCCTACTCATTACCTAGTCCAATTTTAGTGTGAGTCCCTGGCCGTGGTACCCAGGGAGTCACCCCTTAGACATGATGCAAGACAAGACAAGTGATTTGCACAGAGCAACAGGTAGTACACCCACGGTGTCAAGACAAGTCAAGTCGAGTCAAGAGTGCGCCGCCACGGGCCACTATCAAGTGAAGCCAAGTCATACCAAGTCAAGTCAAGTTAAGTTATCAAGTCATGCCAAGTCGGGAGTGCGCCGCTACGGGCCATGATCAAGTCAAGTCAAGGGAACTTTATGCCCAGGTCTGGTTGGTTCGTATGCGGATACAGTATGAAAATACAAGTGCAAGCTACAAATATCCAGTTACAAATACAGGTTGAAGATTAACAGGTTACAAGTTACAAGTTACTAATATTAAGGATTACTAGATTGCAAGATGAACTACAGGTTACAGGTGATAGTTATAAAAGATAAGCTAAAATCTGCAATTCATAAGGAACCAGCCAGAAATAAGCCAAGACCATTAATACGGAAATCAACTCCAAGTTGTGTCCAAAGTGTATCAGGTCGGGCCAGGTAGTGTTGTGAGTTACAAAATATCAGAAGCTCCAATTCATAATAAAACGAGAGGGCTATTGAAGGTCAAACGGGCACCAGAGGTCCTGTACGCAGGCCAGCATACGCAGGGCTATACGCAGGCCATACGCAAGGGAGCAGTACGCAAGCCATACGCAATGCACAGTACGCAGGCCAGCATACGCAGGGGCTATACGCAGGCCATACGCAAGGGAGCAGTACGCAAGCCATACGCAAGGGAGCAGTACGCAAGCCAGCATACGCAATGCACAGTACGCAGGCCAGCATACGCAGGGGCTATACGCAAGGGAGCAGTACGCAAGCCATACGCAAGGGAGCAGTACGCAAGCCAGCATACGCAATGCACAGTACGCAGGCCAGCATACGCAGGGGCTATACGCAGGGGCTATGTTTGCACGAAAACCAAAACAGCGGGCCCCACGCGCGTGGGCGTGCGTGTAGGGGCTCAAAGGCTTATGATGGGGACAAGGGAGAGGAGGCCACGTGCTGGCTGCGTAGAGGGGCACTACGCAGGGGAGGCTACGCAGAGTGCAATACGCAGGGTGCAATACGCAGAAGACCCTAAGCAAGGGCTCTACGCAAGCAACACTACGCATGAGCTCTACGCAAAGGCCGTACGCGGGAGCCGCGTGGCCAACAGGAGGGAAAGGCTGTGTTCTTCTCCTACCTCTGTCCGAGAGGAAGAACACCCACCCCAAAAACTTGCAAAAATCCATAACTCTTTCAATTGAAAACGAAATCAGGTTTTGCAAAAACCAAAGTTGTGTAAAACTTGATTCTCCTCAACATGGAAACCTCAAAGACGCCAAAAATCAAAGTTTATGAAATAAATTCGAGGAAAACTGAGATCCATGAAAGTTCAGATCTAAGGAGATCCATGCTTCAAATCCAGAAACTCCAAGTTCTAATGTTGTTCATGGTGAACTAATCTATCTAATGGACAAATAAAAGGGGTTCTCATGTGGTGGCCAAAAAGCACTTGCCTATGGGTTGAGGAGTTGTGTGGAAGAAGGAAGAAGAAGAAGATGGAGAAGTAAATGAAAATAAAGAGGAGAGAGAAAAGTTAGGTGGGATATAATGAGGGTGGTTGTGGTGTTCTTGAGGGTGTAGAGTAGGTTAAGGGGTTCCAATGCAAAATAACCAAACCAAACCAATTAAAACCGAGCCGAACCAAAACCCGAAATACGAGAAAACCCAAAATTCTGCAAGTCGAGAAAATTAAAAAATACAAGCCAAAAATCCAATCTACGAGTATAAATACGAAATACGGGAAATGAGGGTGACAATAAACATCTGAGCTGCATCTATTGTCCCTGAAGGTAACTGCTGCTGATACATATCTGAAATAACGGGAAAAGACCTCCGGACAGGTGGAGGTGCACTCCCAAAAGCTACAGACGCTCCTATATAAGCAGAAATATGGGGTGCTGTGGTCCCAGCATCCACAATCGGGCGAGGGGTGGTAGGCCTCTCGCCAGCATCTGCTGGGCCAGACCGATGCGATCGTGTCTCAATCCCCATCCTGGAGACAGATCAAACAAGGAATTAATACTGAGATAGAAACGATAATTTGAGGGAGGACAATTATTTCAAGGAAGCAATCTTCAACAGGAATTTAGATGGCAGGAATTCAGTTAAGAGTTTTTTTTCCTAATGTGATTGAGTACCTCAAAATAATCCTAATCCTACTACAGGCTGTTGATACTCTAGTTCGAATAACTACACAAACTCGACCTGCATGGGCCACCACTAAAATGTGTCAAGACCCGCACCCACTGTGAAGGTACGAGTACGTAACAGCGCCCAGCCTACGTCGCAGTGTCGACGGTAGAACGTTGTCTAGGTCATGAACTAAACACACAATATGAAATACTCTCCAACTAGAGTCCATTCACAGAAGGTACAAACTCAATCACAATCTAGAGATAGAATATAGCACGATGGAATAGATAAGAAAATTCTCAACTGAGGTACAACAGAAGTGAAATAAATCAAAGTTAACAACTACCAGTCTCAACATCTCTATAATAATACAACTCAAAATCAAAGACAACAACTAACATGAAGAAAGAAAAGTCTAGACTATCTATGCTAAACACGGTATCATCTTCAGCAGCTGCCTGAACCTCCCCAGGGGTCCAGGTCGCGAGTGTCATTAGGAAACCTCCGTAGTTGGGTGCAGGGTTCCTCATCATCCTCTGTAA
>JANAVB010037819.1:1771208-1902837 GCA_029216955.1 Iris pallida | reverse complement strand
TTCTTCAGGTACGATCCCGACATGACCCCCTCCAAGCCTGTCTTTTACTTCGTTCATAGATGCCTTCGATCGCTCGTAAAATCGACACGAAGTCGATCAAAACTCTGTCCAAACAGAGTACGAAACCAGTCCAACGACCCTAGTTCACGGACAGTTTTCTCCCAACCTATGCACGATTTCGAGATTCTGTTTGAAGAGATTCCTAGAACATATACAGGATCGAAATGCACTAATAGAATTATTTTGTGTTATTGTAAAAGAAATTATTCATTGCTAAAAATCAGGAAAAACAGTTTTAGAAAATATAGAAATTCAATAAAACTCATCCACACGACGTGCGTCCCGCCAATCCGGGCGACGTGGTCGCGAACGAAAGCATCGAAAGCTGCGTAACGGCTTCGTGGTCGTGTGGGCTTTGACGGAATTCAAATTGGTCGCGAGTGCGCGACGAATTTGATGCGTATCCGTAGAATTTACCGTATCGGCCTCTGTGCAAATTTTACAATTACTTCGTACACGCTCGTCAGATCGAGACGAAACTTACGCCATCAGGACCGTATCATTTTTCTGGTTCTGCATGCCAAGTTTGGTCCGATTCTGAGACAGTGGAATCGGAACGCTGTTTTGCGGGCCCCACGGTCCCACTCAACGGGTGATTTTGTGCACGGCCCGCCAAAATCCAACTTTGGACATACGGTTGGATTCGTATCAGAAAACGGGATCCGTAGACATGTAGTTTGACGACTTTAGAGACCATTGACTCTGGCACGCTTTTCGGTGAAAAGCGGGTCCAACGGCGGACACCATTTTTGTCCAAAATTACTGTTTTGCCCCTGTATCCAGAATTGGACTTAAGGACAGGCAATTCTAGCTAATTTGACTATTCTGAGAATGTTGGTAATGTTTATTTTAGCTTTCGGAGACAGTTGTGATGACTTGGACTTTCTGACTTGTTGATTGGCGATACATTGTTGGTTCTCCGTGCAACCCCCAGACAAGTATACATTACCGAATATATACAGTATTTACATGGTTTCTCTTTCCTTATTGTAGTCCTTTTATATTGTCACATAATTCCATATTGTGATTGATTCGTCCTTGATTGCTTTACTTGTTCTAGATTACGTGCACGTATAGGATGTTTGACATTGCTAGAATATTGGTCTCTTTGTGTTACCCTTTTTCTCGTGATTGAGTTGTCAGTTTTTATATCTGTCCTTGACCATTCTCGACTGGGAGTATCTTGCATTGTACTACAGTTGAGACATACTATAGCTTGGGAGTATCTTACATTGTACTACGACCTATAGCCGATTCCTCTACCTTGATATCACTTGATTGACTTGACTTGAGACATGCCATAGATTGGGAGTATCTTATATTGTACTACGACCTATAGCATATATTGATTGATTGATTGACTTGACTTGCGACACTATAAATTGGGAGTATCTTGCATTGTACTACGATTTATAGGAGTCTACTTGATTCTGTGTCCTTTAGGAGAGGAGATACTAGAATTGGCTAATCTTGACTGGGATTATCTTGTATTGTATTACAGTCAAAATCTACTATAGATTGGGAGTATCTTGCATTGTACTACAAGCTATAGAGGTTAATCGATTGATTGGTAGCCAAGTCTAGTATTACATTTCCTCACGACTCGTCGTCCTTAGATGTTCTTCTTGCAGTATTCTTATCCTCCACACCTGTTATTTACTGTCATATTAGTAGGCATGTTTTATGTATCTTGCTAGTCCTCTGAAGACCTGATGATCTCTTCAGGTAGCTGATTGCACGGAGTTAGTTAGCTGAGCATGTGGTAGTTGACTTCATCTGCATGATTCAGGTATTTTATTAGTGATATTGCTTTACTATTGTAGGAGCGTAAAAAATGCTTCATAAGAATGAGTCAAAGACATGGATCATTCCATTCAAATTGATCCACTTTACGCCAAAGAGAGGCTAATCACTTTACGCCTGAAGCAGGCTAATCATTTTACGCCCGGGTCAAAGCTAATGGTTTTACGCCCAAGACAGGCTAGCCACTTTTACGCTGGACAAAGCTGTCAAGTCTTGCATTTAATGCAAAGTCTGACATGAAGATTTAATAATGGCATATATCACAAAAATCAAAGGGATTTGTTTTACACAGAGGCCCATTTGTCGTTTAGTATGTGGACTGAGCCATCTTACGCTCATAATATGGCTTCTTTTACGCACGGAGACTATACGAGTTTTTACGCTCAACGGTTGACGTGTGCGTAAGGTTTATTTGGGCAACTTTTACGCTCAAGGTTATTTAACAACCACTTTACGTGGGAAGTCTACATCACGGCTATTGTACGTCTAGTCTACTACTTTACACTTTGGGTATATTTGGGTTGTTTTTACGCCCTATTCCAATTCAGAACGTAGTTTGCCTACATGGCTTTCATGCCACATATCTCGAAGAACGTGTGTACGTGCATCCTATTCTTACTGAAATGATGGGACACGTGTCAACGTATGCAGAGGATAACTCCAATCATGGGTGGCAGTTGTTAGCGTAAAGACGAAACTTTTGCTGAGTTTTTACGCACAAGAAGCCAAGTCTATAAATAGACTGATTTTTCTCATAACAGACAGAGAGAGAAAGGAGAGAATACATAGAGATTAGAGCCCAGAGACTTTGATTTTTTGGAGCATTCTTCTTCAACTTTTCTTCCAGAATAGAGTGAAGCAAAGCAGGAAAGCATTCGGCCTCGCCATCAGTGCCCAAGTGCGTCGATACCTTTCTGGTGACTTAGTTCTTCCAATTGTTCATCTTCTAGCAGTGATCTTCATCATCATCGTATGGTCCAAGGAACAAAGTGATCATTTATAGATCAGACTTCCATAGCAATACTTCCCAGAATCAAATTTGTACTTCTTGTACTTTTTTTCATTTTATTTCCAAAATCTAATTTCCAGGCATTTTGTTAAGTGAAACAAAAATGGCGACTCTGCTGGGGATGACCTTCTCCTCTGACGAGGAGGCAATTGCTCAATACGATGATGTGTCGATTGGATCGACAAAGAAGACTCTGGTTGTACACTTCGACCAGACTGCTTATGAAGAGATGCTCCGAACTGAGGGTGGTTCTCGCCGCTCCAATGTTCAGAAATCTCGCAAAGCACGAAAAGTTTGGATTCCTAAATCCAAAATAGCTTCTGATCTCTCTATTACTTCTGAGGGCAAGGGAATTCTTCCCACTCCTGTCGTTGGGGCTCCCGTTCGTAACGAGGCAGTCCTTACTTCAGTGTTGCACTCTAAGTATGGCAAGTTATCTCCCGTCTGTGACGGTGAAGATAATCAGGTTTTACGCCCAGTGGGTAAAAACCAAATTTTATGCTCAGTGCATAAGAACGAGTCTTCCATTTGTAATGAGGCAGACTATAATGCTTGTGCTTCTAAGTATAAAAATAAGTCTCCCATCTGTGACGTGGTAGACACACAAAAATTACGCTCTTCGCGTAAAAGAAAATCTTCCATCTGCGACGTGGTAGATAATCAATTTTTACGCTCTACACGTAAAGGTAAGTCTCCTGTCTGTGACAGTGTAGATAAAATTCGCAACGATGTTTTTACATCAACTGTGAATGTACCTAAATGCATACAGCATAAAAATGTTGTTGGTAAAGCTTCAGTTCTACACCAACAGCCTTCTTATACTGCTCTACGCAAAGTACCAAACCTACAAATCACACGCAATGAAAATGGAGTCCTTCGTGCTCAAAAATCTCAAGATTTGCGTACACAACTCCAAATGCGTAAAAATGTACAGTTTGGTTCTGCGAATGCAGCCAGTAATCTTTTTTATACACAAGGGACTAAATGTTTTGCTACCCCAAATGTAATAAAGAAGACTACTCCTTCTACTCCTTCTGATTTACGTGAATTGCTAATACAAAAGTGTAAAAATAGACAATCTCCCGTGACGCTCCCCCAAGAAAATTATCACTGTGAGTGTCACCAGATTGTGATCAAATGTTGTTGCTCGGCTTCCAGACGGTCAGTTTTTGATCGATTGAATTTTAATGCACCCCAACAACAAGTTGATGAGTTGTCATATGCGTCAGTCAACATGGCATCTCACACCAACAGAGGACGACGTCCTAGACGGAACACGTCCCAAACCCCAGGTCAACAATAATTCAACAGACTTCTTGATTCTTTTGAAGGAGTATATCAGAATACTCGATCAAGAAGAAAAAGACAATTGCAGACTTCTGATTCTGAAGCTGGGGGTACTCAATCTCTTGAGTCCGAAACTGATAGTGTTGATTCATACTTCTATACTAATCCTTCTGTATCTTCAAAAGAGGTTGAATCCTACGCTATTGGAGACGAACCAGAGACGTCATCTGTTAATACAGAACAACGTCTCACTGCCGGTGAGCAATCATTGAAAGACATGCTTAACATGATGCAAAGCATGCACCAGATAATAACGGCTCAGCAAACTGCTCAACCAGCAATTGTAACATCGGTTCAGGCAGCAGCACCAACTCAAGATAGCCAAGGGGTTGATATACCTTTGAATATCCAAGAGCCTGCTGTTAACCAAAATTCTGCATCTCCAGATCCCATCATTCCAGAAGATATACCATCTCCGGTGGGGATTACGGTACAACCAACAACCTTTCAATCAAATGTGCTTCCACAAACCAGCAAAGCCATTCAAGTTGTGCGTGAGCTCAAAGCACAGTTTGAAGTTTTGAAGCAAAAGGATCAACTCCAGAGGTTAGGGATTAAGCAACCTTATCCTCCTCATTGGAATGATGTACCCTTTCTACCGAAATTCAAGCCACAGTCAATGGTATTGTTTGATAGAAAGGCTTCTCCTAGTCAATACATCAATTACTTTGATATTATGACTGTACATTTGTAGAAAAATGATGCTCTTCTCACTAGAGTATTCATAGGATGCTTGACGGGTTCAGCTTACGACTGGTATCGTAGTTTACCCGACATTTGTATTTCGTCTTTTGACGAATTTAAGGTAATATTTCTCTCCCGTTTCTATGAAAGAGGTATGGACATGAACATGTCCTCCTTAATAGAAATCAAACAAAAGGAGAAAGAAGATACTCGGACGTTCATTGAACGTTTCCGACAGGCGACTCTAAAGATGCCTCCTGGTATGCCAGATTCAGCGTTGATTGATACATATAAGATGAATATGCGACCATCCATCGTTGTCTTCACAGGTTCCCAATTCACAGATTGGGCTTCGTTTATCATAGCAGCAGTTTTTGTCGAGACCAATGGTAGGTTGGCTCGTGAACATGGGATAATTTTTGCCTCTGAGGATAAAGAAAAGAAAAGTAATCCTGGTAATAATTTCGGCAATCGTAATATGAAAGGAAAAGACACTCTTATGGTCAATCTTTCCAAGAATAAAATGATGCCGAATAATCAGAAATCTTCCAGGCCAAAAGAAGAAACTCTTTTGACAAAAGTGATATCCCAGGGATATTCTAATGTCTGGTGAAGAGTGGCAAACTCCAAATTTAGGAGCCAAAGAGGCCCAATGAGGTGAATCTAACTGACAATCCTAAATATTGTATCTATCATAGATACATTAATCATCCTACCAGTGCTTGTTATATTTTGAAGAAGAAAATCCAAGAGCTTATAAATGGTGGTGCTATTTCTCTAACCAATGATCACCATACGGTTACAACCAATATTGTTTCTCTTCAATTTGGAGATTTTCCTCCACAACAAGTACCAGATGGAATTGTCCCAATTCCGAAGGCGACGATGAAGATTTTGAATATTCCGCCTGCCAGGAAGGAAAATGAAGGATTGTTGCCTCTTACATTAAAAAATGGTAAAATTATGTGGGTACATCCTGACTTAGTACCTAAAATGAAAGATGAAGGTAAAACTTCAAAATCCAAGAAAGGTAGGAAAGTCAAAACCTGCAACATGATTTCTCATGTTATTCCAGATCCTGATGATTTGGATCATCTATGGGATGGCATTCCTTTGGAAAATAGACTGAGAGGATTGAACATGTGTCCTCCAAGTCTGGCTCCTCCTGCCAAGCTCAAGCTTACTCATCAGCAGTGGCTAGCCATGAATAGTGTTCCCTTATACAGGGCACAACAAGTCTTCGCTGCTTATAAAAAGGCTCCTACAGGGAGTTTTCCTCGTATCCCGAATCCTTTTTCTCCCGTAGCTGCAGAGACGGTTATTCCTCATTCTCCTGTAGTCACAGAGATCTTTTCTTCTTCCTCTATGGAATCACCTGTTAAAAGTCCACTGCCTACTCACTTGTACAGTCAGCAATCTATCCTTCTCATAAAGAAGATGGGTTATAACTTTCAAAAGACAGAAGGTTTAAATTATGATAAAGGGATACGACTTCCTTTACAAATTCAAAGTCCAAAATCTACTGTTGGATTGGGTTCTGAGGTTCCTCATAACAATCCTCACAAGAAGAAGGCTAAGGAAAGGAAGATTAAATCCTGCAATATGGTACTTCCTTCTTCTGAGTCTGAAGAAGAAACTTTTGCTGGTACAAGATCTGGAAAAGAGTACCATAAAGATTATGAGGGATCCTCCAAGGAAGCTGAGAATGTTGAAACACCATCAACTCAACCATCTCTTGCTCCTGCTGTGGTTGAAAAGGGGAAACAGAAGACAGTACGCTTCGACGTCCCGTTGAAATCTACTTCCAGTCAGGGGGTGGTGATGAAACCCTACAAATTTGATATTCTAGCCCAGTTAGCTAATACTCCGGCTAGATTATCTATCTTCGAGTTGCTGCACCTTTCTAAAGAAAGTCGCAAAACTTTGAGTGAAGCTTTGCTGCAAGCTGATTCTTGCTTAGCTCAACTCAAAACTCCTGACAATATACCAGTATCATGCTCACAATATCATAGTGTGATGGAAGCAATTCCCAACATCACCTTTACACAAGAAGATATGCTGTTAAAGCATAACAAGCATGATAGGCCTTTGTGTTACACTGGGTATATTGAATCCATTGAAGTTGACAGAATTTACATTGATCCTGGGTCTTCCATTAGCATAATTCTTCAAAGTATGCTAAGACCATTGAGGATTCCTACTAGTGATTTGACTTACACTAGTACCACAATAGTTGGTTTCAACTCTAGAATGAGCAAACCACTGGGGAAGATTCGTCTGAAGATTCAGATTGGTGATCTTCGAACTATGGCAACATTTTATGTTATTAACTCAGACGTATCCTACAATATTCTTCTTGGAAGACCATGGTTACATGAGCATAACGTCGTGCCTTCGACTCTCCACCAATACTTCAAGTATGTGGATCCCCAAGGGGTTGTGAAGACTGAGTTTGCTGATATCAATCCTTTTAAAGGTGTTGAAGCCTATTTTCCGATTCAAGGCTTTACAAACAAGAGCATATGAAAGAGATATCAGATATGGCTGAAGATCAATCATCTGCTGAAGATCAGTCTATTAACGAAGATCCGCCAGAAGAGCAACCTTTGAATATCAAAGTCAAAGGGCGAATCCAACCCCAACCTGTCAACAATCAACATTTGATGATCAAGGTTAAAGGAAGAACTCAAGCTTCATCTGAGGAATCAGTGAATATTCATGTTAAAAGCCAAGTTCAACCTCTTGTGATCAAAGTCAAAGGGCGTATATTTCGTACGAATGATCCAGAACCTCCTTTGATTGTCAATCTTGGCAAATCTACGCAGAAGACGGATGATAGTCCACTAGTGATTAATCCGAAGCATAGCAGTCAAATTATAAATGATGTAAATATTGATCATTCTGTACTTTTTGATATCAATGAAGATTTTCTTTTCTAGTATATGGCTGTCAAGTTTATTGAAAGAATGACTTTATCTTCTGATAATCAAAGTCATCAATATAAAGACGACATAGACACAGAGGAAACCTTATACATTGACAATAAGGAAAATTCTTTTCCTCCTCATGTTGATGTTGGACCTTATGCTCAAAGGTTTCTAACATCTTCTCCCTATCTTCTTCCTGTAGCCGCTTCATCGCAAGCTTGTGTAACTTATAGACGTCACAAAGAATCTTATTTCATGGTTCCGTCTGATAAGAAAAACAAGCGCCAAATTGTGTTTGGCCTGGCTAGAAATATCCCTGTTGCTCAGACAGAGGATTTGAGAGATAAAGATAAAGGAAGAATCCGAATTGACAGATATAGTCAACAATCTCTCAAGATTATCCAGAACATGGGATATGATTTAAAGACTATGCAAGGTCTCAATCAAGGCAAAGGTAGACGACTACCATTACGTGGTGATCCGTTTTACCAGAAAACTCATCATGGATTGGGATATGATCCGTCCTACATGTTTGTAATACCTGTGGTTCGTATTACGTATTTCTGGAATATGTGTATGTATTTATTCTTGTATTGCATGATTTTCTTGCTTAATTTCCTCCATGGGCTGGTTTATTCTCGGTTTGGGTTGGCTTGGTTCGGGTTGGGATTGCTCTTGGTTCATCATGAACCAAGGGGTGAACCCCCTACCTACCACCACCACTCATATTTATTACCCCTTCTCCTTCTCTCTCTTCATTTTATCATCTTCTCCACCATTACTTCCTTACCTACCAAAGAGAGAGAGAGAGAGAGAGGTCTAGGCAAGTGCAACTTGCTTCCACAAGAGAGCCCATTTTTATTGTTCCATTAGCTTCTTCTCATGTTTCTAAGACACATTAGAACTTGTCATTTTTCATTTTGAGGCTTCAATTTTTGTAGATCTAGAAATTAGTTATTTTTGGATTTTGGTGGTTTTGATCTATCAAACTTCTTTGTTTTCAAGTTTTGATGGTTCCATGTTATAGAGAATTTTATTCTACCCAATTTTGACCTTTGAAAAGTTGAATTTGGACTTGTTTTGACCAAGTTATGGACTTTTGAAGCTTCGGGTTCAACCATGGAGTTCTTGCTGTTTGGAGAAGACAGTGAGCAGTGCGCGAGCTTTTTAGCTTGCGTCACTGAGCTATGCGCGCTCTTTAGCGCAGCGCAGTATGCCTCATACGCTGCCTTTTGGAGGCGTATGTCATGCATACGCTGCCTTGTCCAGGAGTCGTATGGACCTCATACGCTGCCTTGACCAAGAGTCGTATGGACCTCATACGCTGCTTTGACCAGGAGTCGTATGGACCTCATATGCTGTCTTGATAAGGAGTCGTATGGAGTACATACGCTGCCTTGAAGAGGAGTCGTATGGAGTACATACGCTGCCTTTTGGAAGCGTATGTCTTGCATAGCCTGACTTGAGCGTACCCTGACTTGAGCGTAGCCTGACCTGAGCGTAGCCTGACTTGAGCGTACCCTGACTTGAGCGTAGCCTGACCTGAGCGTAGCCTGACCTGAGCGTAGCCTGACTTGAGCATACCCTGACCTGAGCGTAGCCTGACATGAGCGTAGCCTGACTTGAGTGTAGCCTGACCTGAGCGTAGCCTGACTTGAGCGTAACCTGACCTGAGCGCAGCCTGACTTGAGCGCAGTCTGACTCAGGCGCAACCTGATGTTTAGGCACAACTGGACCTGACCCTACTTATCCTGGATCTTCTATAGCCCTGTATATTGATATTTTATTAAATATTTAACGTCCATTTTATATCCTTACGCCTTTTGTCCTGAACTTGATAATCACGAATTTACTTGATATGTTTGGAATTGATAATTGAGCATGACGTGATAGTGACCCGTAGTGGTGCACTCCTGACATAATAACCTGACACGACCTGATAGTGGCCCGTCGTGGCGTACTCCTGACAAGTACACTTGGCATGATAACCTGACATGATTATCTCGAATAGCTGTTGCGACGGCTACCTGACATGACGTGACCTGTATAATTAATCTGGACACCGTGGGCGATTGTGTTTGTATAAATAAACCAGTCCTGTCTTGCATCATGTCTAGGACAGGGACTCCTGAGTACCACGGTCAGGAGTACCTACTAAAATGGACTAAGGCTAATAACTAGATTAATACATTAGTCATGACGAGATTTCCAGCTACAGGCAATCCCGTTACCTGGGCACGCCTTGGGATCTGTAGCCTGCCGTCGAGTAGGGCACATTTCTAGCACACTGTCATGTGTTGCACCCTTCAAGCTACCTAAGGGTACATTCGTTTCCTGGACGATGTACCCACCTGAATTCAACTCTAATCTTTTAACCCGGGTAACCTGGATAGTCTGCAGGGCTTGTGGCTGTGGAATAATCTCATTGTATCTTGTTAGTAATTAGGTTTGTGACAACCCTAGTTAGTTAAAGTATCAAGCCGTAATTCTTGCTTGGCCGTGAAGTGATTGGACGGAGTCTAACCAGTCTAGTCTTGCCCTGATCCTGTTCCAGATTATTGAATGACCAGAATGCTTGTATTTATTTTACCGATAAATGGTGAGAATTCCAAGTTCTGTTCAGACGAAGGGTTACAACCCCGGTCCTTGTTTGGTTGCGGGTTGTAACCTGGTTATCTGAATGGTTCTATGGTTATCTCGTCGTATATCATTCTGGTGTATTTTCTTTATTTCCAGTTCTTACTTTTATTTATATCTTGTGCTGATTGCTGGTTTTAGTTCTTAAGTGATGCCTCCTTTGTGGCACTTTCTCTTTTTGGGGTCTGACCCAGCTGGTTTTGTGTGGCCAGATTTCAGAGCAGCTCCAGAGGATCTACCGACCTTCCAGCCAGATGGTGGCCACTAGACGGAACCCTGGCAACGAGTGGGTTATTTTTGGCTTTCCCACTCTATTGTAAAGATATTCTTTTGAGGTGTTTAGCCGACGAGCACCTGTTTAGCTCGATTGCACTTACTTACTGTCTGCCTACGGGCTGTAACATGATTAACAGATCCTAGGGTTGATCATGTATGACTAAACTTTTGCTAGTCCTGACATTTTGTAACGACTAGCTTCATGATCAACTGAATATGTAATATTTGGGACGCCTTACTATTGTATATTTAATGATCATACATCTTGTGACTTTACTTACTTGCTTGTGATTGAGACACTAGGCTTGTTCATGACCTTAAGAGACTGTTGGCTTGTAGATAAACCCTCATGTATCTAGACAGCCGTGACCATATAGCGAGATGGATTCCATTTTATATACGTAGCTGGCTATGTCTGCCCCGCCCTCTAGTATTCTGGTTCTGGGGCATGATATGGTTTAAGTGGTGGCCCATGCAGGTCTTATAAATCAAGATATATGAGGGTTTACCGAATAGATGTCTCAATCAGTATTCGTCCTTGATCTCTGCTCGTATCTTCTGAATCCCTGGATTCTTGTCCTGATCATATGCTTGTATCGTTGATCTGTCCTGGTCCTTCCTTATTGTTTCCTATGTCGTCTTCTTCAGCGATATTGTTCGTGGTCCTACCGACCAGCAAGGCGGAGCACCTCCCGCGGACCAGCAGCAACCAGAAGATCAAGTCCAGCATTCCGGAGTAGCCTCCAGAGTCGTGCCTTCTGGCGGAGAGCCACCAGTCCAGCCAGTTCAACCTGTAGAACATGATGACGGCACTTTGGTAGGGCTTGTCAGGACCTTGATAGCTTTCCAAGATCCGCGTGGAGATGCCTTGTACCAGGCAGTGATGGATGCTTTGACCCGGGGTGGTCATCAGGGTAACAGTGCGGCCAACAGCTTCAAGCGCTTGAACCCTCCATTCTTTGACGGTAGTGAAGATGCTATCGCGGCAGATGCATGGCTTCAGGACACAGAGGTGATTCTAGAAGCAGCCAGGACCCCAGAGAACGAGAAGGTGGCCGTTGTGCACCTGCAGTTGTTAGATCTTGCCCGCAGTTGGTGGGCAGCGCAGGCCGTTGGATTAGCAGTACCCATTGCTTAGGCAGTATTCAGAGAGAGATTTTAGACCAAGTATTTCGATATCGTGGCTCGGTATGATCTGCAGACAAAGTTTACCAATCTGAAGCAAGGAGGCAGGACGGTCGACGGATATGCGGCCGAGTTTTCCAGACTCAGTCGGTTTGCTCCCACTTTGGTGGCAACCGAGTATGATAGAGCCCAGCGGTTCCAGCAGGGACTTCACCTGGAGATCTTGTTGGCAGTTGAGCAGTTTGAGCATCAGACTTTTGATGCAGTCTTGAGAGCAGCCCGGAGGCATGAGTATACCTCCCGGAGGATTGTGGATAGGGCCGGAGGTCGGAAGAGATCTCACGGCCAGAAGAATCAGTCTTCAGCACCGGTCCCGACAGCCAGGGCTTTGACTATTGGAGCTCCGAGGTGAGCGGCCTCAGTAACGTCGGTTCAGCATTCAACTCCGACGCACCCTCAGCAGCAGAAGCAGAAGCAATCTTCCGCAGTGGGTTGTTCTCATTGTGGGAAGCCAGGCCATGTGGTGGCAGAATGTCGCAGGGCACAGAGATTGTGTCTGGCTTGTGGAGCACCAGACCATAGGGTTGGATCCTATCCAAATAGGGGTGGTTCATCATCGTCCAACCTTTCTAGCTCTTCGGTGAGAGGACCAGCTCCGGTCCAGCAGCAGCAGTATCCATTGCCGAGGCCCTTGCCGCCTCAGACCCAAGTGTTCCAGCAGCAAAACCCCCAGTAGTATGCACAAGTCCAAGCCCAGAGTCAGAGCAGGCAGCGAGGATTTCAGCAGAGGGGACCAGCACCCCGAGGGCACGGTCAGGCTATGGTGATGACCGTGGAGGAAGGATTGGCACCAGGAGAGGTAGTGGCATGTACTATTCTCGTCAACTCCTTTCCAGCTTCAGCTTTATTTGATTCTGGTGCATCGCATTCATTTATGTCTGTACGATTCATGACACGGATAGGATTGGAGCCCGAGTCATTATCAGTAAGGCTCAATATACTTACTGGTAACGGACTTGTGGGACTAGATAGAGTGTTTTCCTCGTGTCGGATCGTAGTTAGCGGTAGAGAATTCCCCGCTAGATTAATAGAGTTCCCGATGGCCGATTATGATGTGGTCCTAGGGATGGATTGGTTGAGGAACCAGTATGCTAGGATAGACTGCCACATTGGCAGGGTTGTTTTTAGCATTCCAGGCGAGCCGGAGTTTTCTTTCTCCCGAGGCGAAGTTGAGTCATCTCCTCCAGTATTGCGGATGGCAGTAGCAGCAGTTCAGTTGCCCAGAATAGTCGAGAAGTTTCCAGATGTTTTCCCAGAAGAACTTCCAGGTATGCCTCCGGAGCGGGAGATCGAGTTCACTATAGACTTGATTCCCGGGACAGCCCCAGTGTCAGAGAGAGTCTAAAGGATGGCGCCGTCAGAGTTGGAGATATTGTACAAGATGATTGAAGAACTCAGAACCAAGGGATTCATTCGTGCTAGTGGATCGCCTTGGGGAGCCCCGATGCTTCTTGTGAAAAAGAAGGATGGTACGTCCAGGTTATGTGTTGATTATCGTACCTTGAACTCAGTGACAATCAAGAACAGATACCCTCTTCCGTGGATAGATGACTTGTTTGATCAACTCAAGGGGGCTTCAGTATTCTCGAAGATTGATTTGCGCTCAGGTTATCATCAGATCAGAGTCAGAGAGCAGGACATCCCGAAGACAGCTTTTAGATCGAGATATGGGTATTAGAAATTCCTTGTTATGCCTTTTGGAGTAACCAATGCGCCGGCAGTATTCATGGACCTCATAAATCGTATCTTTATGCCTTACTTGGATCAGTTTGTGATTGTGTTCTTGGATGACATTCTGGTCTACAGCAAGAGTGAGGCAGAGCATGAGCAGCATCTCCGTATAGTTCTTTAGATCCTCAGAGAGCACCAGTTATATGCCAAGTTCAGTAAATGCGAGTTCTGGCTCGATCGCATTTCATACTTGGGTCATATCATCACTCGAAGAGGAGTAGAAGTGGATCCCCAGAAGATTGTGGCTATTGAGTCATGGCCAGTGCCCAGCACAGTTGCAGAGGTTCGTAGTTTTCTTGGATTGGCCGGCTACTACCGGCGGTTTGTTTCGGATTTTGCTCGAATTTTAGCACCATTGACGCAGTTGACCCGCAAGGATGCACAGTTTGCTTGGACAGCAGAGTGTCAGAGTTTTTTTGAGCAGTTGAAGCGAGGCCTGATAACAGCTCCTATTCTCACGCTTCCAGATGGGACCGGAGGATTCTCAGTATACTGTGATGCTTCAGGCAGAGGTTTAGGATGTGTTCTGATACAGCATGGGAAGGTAATAGCTTATGCGTCACGACAACTTCGTGATCATGAGAGGAATTATCTAACCCATGACTTGGAGCTGGCAGCAGTAGTGTTTGTACTTAAGTTGTGGAGGCACTACTTGTATGGAGACAGGGTAGAGATTTTTACCGACCACAAGAGCCTGAAGTATGTTTTCACCCAGAAGGATCTTAACATGCGTCAGAGAAGGTGGCTGGAGCTTCTTGTGGATTATGATGTCAACCTGCAGTATCATCCTGGAAAGGCCAATATTGTTGCGGATGCATTGAGCAGGAGAGCGGGAGTTTATTTTCTAACAGCGCAACCAGAGCTGTTAGCAGATCTTCAGAAGATGGGTATTGAAGTTGTTCTCCCTTCCAGTGTGGCCTTGATGGCCAGTATGCAAGTTCAGTCCACTATAGTCGAAAGGATTCGGATGGCGCAGTCGACAGATTCCAAGCTTCAGCGACTCAGAGCAGAGTGTGAGGCAGGACGGAGACCAGAGCTATGCATTCATGAGGATGGTACACTTCGACATGGTAAGCGTCTTTGTGTACCCAGCGGAGATATCCGGCAGGAGATCATGTCAGAAGTGCACAGTTTGCAGTATTCCATCCATTCCGGCAGTACGAAGATGTACCGTGATATCCGGTAGCATTTCTGGTGGAATGACATGAAGCGGGAGATAGCTCGGTTTGTCTCTCGGTGTTTGGTTTGCCAACAAGTTAAAGCCGAACATCAGAGACCGGCTGGACTTCTTCAGCCCTTACCGATTCCAGAATAGAAGTAGGAGCATGTGACCATAGATTTTGTGACTGGACTACCTAGATCCCCAGCTGGTAGAGATGCTATCTGGGTTATAGTTGACAGGCTCACGAAAGTGGCTCACTTTTTTCCATTCAGAGTTGGTCAGTCGACGGCTCAGTTAGCAGAGATGTACCACAGACAGATTGTCAGATTGTACGGTGTGCCAGTCAGTATCACCTCGGACCGAGATTCAAGATTTACGTCATACTTTTGGCGTAGCTTGCAAGAGAGTTTGGGAACACATCTCCAGTTCAGTTCAGCATATCACCCGCAGACAGATGGCCAGTCGGAGCGCACGATCTAGACTCTTGAAGATATGTTGCGGTCTTGCACACTTGACTTCGGTGGTTCATGGGAAGATCACTTGCACCTGGTGGAATTCTCGTACAACAACAGTTTCTAGGCCAGTATCCAGATGGCACCGTTCGAGGCACTGTATGGTAGGAAGTGCAGATCCCCGCTAGCCTGGCATGATGTTGGGGAGAGACAGATGCTCAGTCCAGAAATGATTGCCCAGACAGTTGAAGTGGTCAGGCGAGTCAGAGATCATCTTCGAGTTGCCCAAGATCGCTAGCGCCATTGGGCCGATTTTCATCGGCGCCCTCTCGAGTTTTCGGTCGGCGATCATGTATTCCTGAGGATTTTGCCTAACCGTGGCGTCATTCGTTTCGGCGTACGGGGCAAGCTTAGTCCTAGGTATATAGGACCGTTTGACATTCTGGAGCGAGTAGGAGATGTATCCTATCGTCTCGCCCTTCCACCGTCGCTAAGCGAGGTGCATGACGTATTCCATGTATTCCAATTACGACGGTATATCTCGGACCCGAGCCACATCCTGGATCATTCGGAATTGGTTGTTGGTACCAACCTTTCGTTTGAGGAAAGGCCCGTGTCTATATTGGACCGGAGAGAGAAGATCCTCAAGAACAAGACTATCAAGTTAGTCCGAGTTGCTTGGGGTCATCACTCTTTGGGGGAGTCAACCTGGGAGCGTGAGGATGATATCCGATCGCAATATCCCGACTTGTTTAACTCGTGAGGTATAATGTCTTTCTTATGCCTCGTGCCTTCGATTCCTTGCTTGAATGAGTGATTGTCTGCCTAGTTATAGCTTGCATGTGATTAATGTAGCTTGTTATTGCTCCTCTAGCCTCTTGATTAAATTTCGAGGACAGAATTCTTTTAAGGTGGGTAGAGTTGTAATGTCTGTGGTTCGTATTACGTATTTCTGGAATACGTGTACGTATTTATTCTTGTATTGCATGATTTTCTTGCTTAATTTCCTCCCTGGGCTGGTTTATTCTCGGTTTGGGTTGGCTTGGTTCGGGTTGGGATTGCTCTTGGTTCATCATGAACCAAGGGGTGAACCCCCTACCTACCACCACCACTCATATTTATTACCCCTTCTCCTTCTCTCTCTTCATTTTATCATCTTCTCCACCATTACTTCCTTACCTACCAAAGAGAGGGAGAGAGAGGTCTAGGCAAGTGCAACTTGCTTCCACAAGAGAGCCCATTTTTATTGTTCCATTAGCTTCTCCTCATGTTTCTAAGACACATTAGAACTTGTCATTTTCCATTTTGAGGCTTCAATTTTTGTAGATCTAGAAATTAGTTATTTTCGGATTTTGGTGGTTTTCATCTATCAAACTTCTTTGTTTTCAAGTTTTGATGGTTCCATGTTGTAGAGAATTTTATTCTACCCAATTTTGACCTTTGAAAAGTTAGATTTGGACTTGTTTTGACCAAGTTATGGACTTTTGAAGCTTCGGATTCAACCATGGAGTTCTTGCTGTTTGGAGAAGACAGTGAGCAGTGCACGAGCTTTTTAGCTTGCGTCACTGAGCTACGCGCGCTCTTTAGCGCAGCGCAGTCTGCCTCATACGCTGCCTTTTGGAGGCGTATGTCATGCATACGCTGCCTTGACCAGGAGTCGTATGGACCTCATACGCTGCTTTGACCAGGAGTCGTATGGACCTCATACGCTGCCTTGATAAGGAGTCGTATGGAGTACATACGCTGCCTTGAAGAGGAGTCGTATGGAGTACATACGCTGCCTTTTGGAAGCGTATGTCTTGCATAGCCTGACTTGAGCGTAGCCTGACCTGAGCGTAGCCAGACTTGAGCGTACCCTGACTTGAGCATAGCCTGACCTGAGCGTAGCCTGACCTGAGCGTAGCCTAACTTGAGCGTACCCTGACCTGAGCGTAGCCTGACTTGAGCGTAGCCTGACTTGAGCATAGCCTGACTTGAGCGTAGCCTGACTTGAGCGTAGCCTGACCTGAGCGTAGCCTGACTTGAGCGTAGCCTGACCTGAGCGCAGCCTGACTTGAGCGCAGTCTGACTCAGGCGCAACCTGATGTTTAGGCGCAACTGGACCTGACCCTACTTACCCTGGATCTTCTATAACCCTGTATATTGATATTTTATTAGATATTTAACGTCTATTTTATATCCTTACGCCTTTTGTCCTGAACTTGATAATCATGAATTTACTTGATATGTTTGGAATTGATAATTGAGCATGACGTGATAGTGACCCGTAGTGGTGTACTCCTGACATAATAACCTGACACGACCTGATAGTGGCCCGTCGTGGCGCACTCCTGACAAGTACACTTGGCATGATAACCTGACATGATTATCTTGAATAGCTGTTGCGAAGGCTACCTCACATGACGTGACTTGTATAATTAATCTGGACACCGTGGGCGATTGTGTTTGTATAAATAAACCAGTCCTGTCTTGCATCATGTCTAGGACAGGGACTCCTGAGTACCACGGTTAGGAGTACCTACTAAAATAGACTAAGGCCAATAACTAGATTAATACATTAGTCATGACGAGATTTTCCAGCTACAGGCAATCCCGTTACCTGGGCACGCCTTGGGATCTGTAGCCTGCCGTCGAGTAGGGCACATTTCCAGCACACTGTCATGTGTTGCACCCTTCAAGCTACCTAAGGGTACATTCGTTTCCTGGACGATGTACCCACCTGAATTCAACTCTAATCTTTTAACCCGGGTAACCTGGATGGTCTGCAGGGCTTGTGGCTGTGGAATAATCTCACTGCATCTTGTTAGTAATTAGGTTTGTGACAACCCTAGTTAGTTAAAGTATCAAGCCGTAATTCTTGCTTGGCCGTGAAGTAATTGGATGGAGTCTAACCAGTCTAGTCTTGCCCTGATCCTGTTCCAGATTATTGAATGACCAGAATGCTTGTATTTATTTTACCGATAAATGGTGAGAATTCCAAGTTCTGTTCAGACGAAGGGTTACAACCCCGGTCCTTGTTTGGTTGCGGGTTGTAACCTGGTTATCTGAATGGTTCCATGGTTATCTCGTCGTATATCATCCTGGTGTATTTTCTTTATTTCCAGTTCTTACTTTTATTTATATCTTGTGCTGATTGCTGGTTTTAGTTCTTAAGTGAAGCCTCCTTTGTGGCACTTGCTCTTTCTGGGGTCTGACCCAGCTGGTTTTGTGTGGCCAGATTTCGGAGCAGCTCCAGAGGATCTACCGACCTTCCAGCCAGATGGTGGCCACTAGACGGAACCCTGGCAACGAGTGGATTATTTTTGGCTCTCCCACTCTATTGTAAAAATATTCTTTTGAGGCATTTAGCCGACGAGCACCTGTTTAGCTCGATTGCACTTACTTACTGTCTGCCTACGGGCTGTAACATGATTAACAGATCCTAGGGTTGATCATGTATGACTAAACTCTTGCTAGTCCTGACATTTTGTAACGACTAGCTTCATGATCAACTGAATATGTAATGTTTGGGACGCCTTACTATTGTATATTTAATGATCATACATCTTGTGACTTTACTTACTTGCTTGTGATTGAGACACTAGGCTTGTTCATGACCTTAAGAGACTGTTGGCTTGTAGATAAACCCTCATGTATCTAGACAGCCGTGACCATATAGCGAGATGGATTCCATTTCATATACGTAGCTGGCTATGTCTGCCCCCGCCCTCCAGTATTCTGGTTCTGGGGTGTGACAATGTTTAATGACGATATACAAGAAGAATTCTCTTCTAGCTCTTCACAATCATCAGATTCAGAAGAAGTCCAATTCATTGAATCCGATATTTCTCACTTCTCGTGTGTTAAAGGAGACTATTATGATGAATCTGAGCAAATATTTTCAGCTTACATGGTTCAAATTGATGGTGAATCCGAGCCATTTGAGAATGATCCTCGGGCCATGTTGGTTCATTCATTCTTTCATCAATATTGACATATATCCTTAATAACATCTGTCCTCTTAATCCCCGGCTACCAAGGTTTGGTTAAGCTGATTACTCGTCTCTTCGGAGAGAAATTTTGATCTTCTATCTTACCAGTTGATTAAAAAACTGGATTTATTATTTATCATGTTCTCAAGACCTCTGGATAAATGTTAAATCTACTTGCTTTTCCTATCTATCATGTTCCTTCGACCTCTGCATAGATATTAATCTACTTTTCTTTGAGTTCTTACATACTATCATGTCCATATTACCTCTGATAGTATTGCATACTCTAAAATAGAAAGTAAGATTTGATTATCTATCATGTCCATATTACCTCTGGATAGATACAAACTATTGAGTTTAAAAGACTTGTCATGTTCATATAACCGTTGATAAGTATTTTCCGCCTCATACCTATTGATAGGATCACAAAATAAATATTTCATTCATTCCTTGTGAAAACATTACAAAAATGAATGAGATAAAAGATGACAAGGAGTTCTTCTAAGGTGGAGTAGAAACATCTTGAAGCAACTTCTGCAGTTCTTCCAGTCGCTTGTCACGAGAACTCACAACCTTTTTAGTAGCTTCAGCACGTCGAGCTTCAGGGGTACAAATACGAGAAAGTCCAGCGAAACTGATTATCAGATGATCCTTGGCTTCATCAAGGGTTCTGATAGTTGATTCAGCCCCGAAGGCTTGTTCTTCTAAAATGGAGCTCTGAGTGAGGTACAGATTTCGAGCATCGATCATCTTTTCACTTTCAGCCTTCAAACGAGCTAATTCAGCTTCAACTTCACGGATCTTATCATTTTTATTCTGAATATCTATGTTCAAAGCATCGTAAGCTACTCTGTGACCATGCAGTACGGGCTTTATTCCAGCCAAAAAAGCTTTCTCTCTGGCAACTTTCAGACTATGTTCATGAAGAGCTTCATTATATGTGGTCTCCCGAGCAAGATAATCAGCCGTTAAGGCGTCATATTCCTCCTGGATGAGACTTTCAACGGTCTCCCTTGATAGCTTGAGGTATTCATTGATCGGCTGTTCAAGGTCCTCTACAATTTTCTCCAATGCTGCAGCTCTCCCAGCATCACCGAACATAGCAACATTCTTAATGGTCAGAGCCATCGCTGCCTTCAAAATCTCGTAACTGAGGCCCTTATTCAGGACCATTTTTATTAGGGTTGCTAGAGTTTTGTAAAAGGTCTCAGTATGAATCTCAACTAGGAGATTCATCTCTATGTTGGAGCTTGGTGTGGCAGCAATATCTAGTAGATCTCTTCTTTGGAAACCAGAAATAGATGTTGTTGGTATGACAGCAGGATGTGACGAAGACGTTGCTGTTACTGCTGTCATGGCCAATTGATCCCTAGGAGCTTCAGGGATTATATCTCCAACACCAACAGATATCATTGGTGTAACAACAGGCTGAGATGGAATTGTTGTTACTGCTGCCACAGCCAATTGATTCCCAAGAGCTTCGAGAGCAATGTCTTCAATATTTGTTACTCCAGCCGTTTCTGGAGTTCTGGTGGCGGTAATATCGGTGGATGTGGTGACAATAGCGGGAGCTGGTTCAGGTTCTGGCATTTACTCATCAGAAACTGGTACTGAATCAGTAACAACAATAGAAGATGTCATTATAGCTTCCCCAGTTTCAGTTGGTGATTCAAGAATGCTTTCAGCATTTTCTTCAATGGTTTGTTCCACAGGATTTTCCATCGCTTCAATTGCAGTGAAATTTTCTACAGTTGCTTCTTTATTCAAATCTGGTTCTCCTCCAGCAGCTCTATCATCACCTACAGTGAGGCCTATTGTAGTCTCTTCTTTATGCTGGTCTTCAGCAGGAGAGGACATTTCATGTTGTGCTTGTTGTACCTCTAATGATGGAGGATATTCTTCTTGAAGCTCCATCTCGGGTTGTTGAACTCCCCCCTCATCAGCGTCTTCTTCTTTCAAAGAAAAAGTTTCATCCTCAGATTCCTCATTTTCTTCATAGATATCTTCTTCTTGAGGAGGAGGAGCCACAGGTTTTTGTGCAAAGATGATATCTACAAAATGAACAAAATAAGTTAATATACAAAATCATGGTTGGAGTTATAGGTTTTGTATGATACCTGGAAGATGTGCGTTATGTTCAAGATATGAATCGTAATCGCCATCCCAATCATCATCATCGAAGTCGAGAGCCGACTCATCTGATGGAATACGGTCTCGGTCAGCAGTAGATACAGTAGTAGTATCCCCTGTAACTTGTGCCTTGGTTGGCAAAGATAAATGGAGCGAGGAGCTAAGACGTCCAGGAGACAAAAGTGTTACAGCTTTCGGTGTTACTACTAGTGGAGGGGCTGAAGATCCTTCTCCTGGATGGACCGAAGAAGAACCAACAAGATGATCCTCTTCAACCAAGGTATCATCTTCTGGAGTGAGGGCTCTTGGTTGGGAAGGCCCTTTAATGGTAGACTTCTTCTTCTGTTCTGGAGTTTTCTCTGGAAATGTGACGGCTGTACTTTGTTTTCTCTTTCGGCCTTTGCCAATGATGATAGGTTCTGCAGTTGGTTCTCCAACTCCTGTAGGGATAACTTCTAGATATGGATCTGGAATGCCAGTGTCGTCAGGGATGTCTGCTGGCACCCTGACCGGTTCCTCAATATTTCCTTCTTTAGGCCACCTTAGACTACCTTTCATATTGTAGCCGTGGGCAAAAGAACGAATTGAAGCATAGAAGTGAGCATACGTATGAAGTATACGTAGCTCTGTAGTACTAGTGGCGGTTGAAACTCTAAACTTGGCACCAGTACGAGCAGTATTGAAATATCTCCAACCCCTAGCAACGTCGAGTAATTTCCCATAATGACGGAAGTTAGTAGAGGGGTTACCAACATGAAGTTGGTCGTATCCAAATTGGCGAGCGAACCTACTGGGTAGATATGGTTCAAACGCACAATTATCTTCATTTCTATATCAGGTGAGAAGGTCTGATACATTGAAGCCATCTGAAGACTGATGATGGCAATACCGCTCTTCCTTCGACTTCATCTTCAAACTGAATGCCAAAGCAATCGGCTAGAACTTGTGGCCGAGTACAGAAGAAGTTCCAACCATAAGAAGAGTTCAGAACTGCCTGGGTATCCGCCACAGTCATAGCAGTCCATGTAGCCTTGCTAAATTTTTGGAGGAAGACTTTCTCATTATCTCCCGGGCCTGGTGGTAACAGATTGCAATTGTGGTGCAACAACCAGCCCATTAAATAAGTATAGGGCATTTCTACCCTGGAGAAAACGTTTCGATGAGGAGTATTATTAATTAACTCTTCAACGAAAGTCCTTAAACCTGCATTTATACGGCACACCATGGCTGATAGCAGATTGATTCTTACTTTAAAAACCAAGCGTACTGCTGGCCATAGTACGCTGCGGTAGATTCTGTCAACAGTTCCAGTACCTGGCACGACCCATCTTCTCAGCCATAAAGAAAGGAAGCCGGCCAACAAAGCTCTCCTAGAGATTTTCTGATTGCCGTATCTAAGGAAGCTCAAGGCTTCAGTTTCGGCAGGGAATTCCCCAGTCTTTGTAGATAGATATTTATTCGAGAATTTGTAGGCAATCATCATATCTCGAATTTTGTTAGAAGGAATTGTCGAATCTATATTGATTGCCGGGGCCTTGTTTTCTTGAAATCTTTCTTTGTCATCTTTGGATATCTTATCCTTATGAAAGAAGAGATAAGTCGTCCACTTGTTGATGTATGCTAAATGAGATGTACTTTCATGCATTGTAGTACAAATTAGATAGTGACATATCAATTCTTCATATACCTCAATCAACTGAGGGTTAGTCTCTCTGATTTCAGCCAGTTCTCTGTTGGAGGGAACGTATTCCTCATATGGGGCTTCCTCCATTGGCAGCTTCGAGATAAACTGCATCTCATGAAGAGCAAGGCCCATTTCGCCTTTCGGGGTTACAAAAGTTCCAGTTGAACTTATATATATCTCCATTAAAGCCATAAATAGGTTTCCGTTCGGAGGAATACCCTGACTGGTGGAAGCTATCGCTTCATACAAGCCAATATCTTTCAGTTCTGTCTCAAAGTTCTTCATCATCCAAATACTTATCTGGATCCAGTTTTGGTTAAATGGAGTCAACCACCCCGGCAGCCTAGGGTTTGTTTGGGGATATAATACAGCAGCCCTCATAAATTTGTTGACAAACATTTGGGTTTGTACTGGTTGAATTAAACCCGAGTCTTCACTAGGATTAGCTCCTGGCATGAGGCCAAAAATAGAAGTGACACCACCATTGGGAACACTAGCAAAATACCCCATATCATTAGCATGCTCCCTCTTAAAAATAATTCTACCTGGTCTTCCATAACTATTAGGAGTCAAATTCCACAGCATTTGTCGATGGTGGGTGGCATGAAAAAATGCTGACAAAGGATAATCTCTGTCCATATCCGGGAGATACATGGCTCTATCTCCAAATTTGAATACCCAAGACTCCTTCTTGGGGTGTGTCTGGGACTTACAGTCAATTGCGTCCCCAAACAAGAAGGCCGGTTTTGCAAACTGTTGTGCATCTAGTGAAGTCAACAAATCTCCATTCATCATGGATAGCAACATCCTATCCCCTTGGGCTGCTATCAGTTGTGCCCTCTCTATAGGGTATTCAGGGTTCGATTGAGGAAATTGGACATGAGATAAATCTTCCAGATAGTTCGAACCCACCATGCCAACTGACGAGCCAAAGACTTCTGCAAGAGGGTGAATTTGCAAGTCCACTGTAAAAAGAAAAGGAAATTAAGTTAGAGAAAATCTAATTTGATGTCATTTATGCAGATAAATGGATCTGAAAAGTAAAAAGTTTTCTAAAAAAGTCTTTTGTTTTAACACAAAGTCTTTTTTCATTTTTGAGATTTATGCTGGCACATTAGATGTGGGCGTATTTCAGTTTTTACGCTGGCACATTAGATGTGGACGTATTTCAGTTTTACGCTGACACGTATAAACGTGGGCGTATTTTTGAGCTTTACGCTAACACGTATAACGTGGGCGTATTTTGTTTATCTCAGTTTCTACGCTAACACGTATAACGTGGGCGTGAAACAAAAGACCTTTTTCTTCTCCGATAAAGTTCTACGGCTATAAGGAGTACTTTACCCCTCATTGGCGAAGCTACGGCTGGGTTGGGTTGTCGGTGTGGTGTTGATGATCGAACGGGAGTTTTACATGTTCTGCCGATGACGAATCAATGGCTTTCTTCCCTTTACTACTGCCGACGGCGGACTTCTTGGGGGCCATCGAATGGAATGCAAGAGGAAGAAGAGAGTTCAAGAAGGATCGGGATTACGGGAGCAAGGAAACAAAGTAAAGTTCTTTCTCTCCCCGAAAAACCCTATTTATAGGGAATTTTCAAATCGGTTCAAATTCCAAATTTTACGCCGACTATTGGATGACTGTTGAGTATCCCAAATTTTACGCTGACTGGTCAAATCTCAACTTTTATGCTTCTGTTCAAAGTGTTTCAAATTTTGAAGATATTTGAAAACTTTGAAGGGGGTCTTGTAGGAGCGTAAAAAGTGCTTCATAAGAATGAGTCAAAGACATGGATCATTCCATTCAAATTGATCCACTTTATGCCAAAGAGAGGCTAATCACTTTACGCCTGAAGCAGGCTAATCATTTTACGCCCGGTTCAAAGCTAATGGTTTTACGTCCAAGACAGGCTAGCCACTTTTACGCTGGACAAAGCTGTCAAGTCTTGCATTTAATGCAAAGTCTGACATGAAGATTTAATGATGGCATGTATCACAGAAATCAAAGGGATTTGTTTTACACAGAGGCCCATTTGTCGTTTAGTATGTGGACTGAGCCATCTTACGCTCATAATATGGCTTCTTTTACACACGGAGACTATACGAGTTTTTACGCTCAACGGTTGACGTGTGTGTAAGGTTTATTTGGGCTACTTTTACGCTCAAGGTTATTTAACAACCACTTTACGCGGGAAGTCTACATCAGGGCTATTGTACGCCTAGTCTACTACTTTACACTCAGGATATATTTGGGTTGTTTTTACGCCCTATTCCAATTCAGAACGTGGTTTGCCTACATGGCTTTCATGCCACATATCTCGAAGAACGTGTGTACGTGCATCCTATTCTTACTGAAATGATGGGATACGTGTCAACGTATGCAAAGGATAACTCCAATCATGGGTGGCAGTTGTTAGCGTAAAGGCAGAACTTTTGCTGAGTTTTTACGCACAAGAAGCCAAGTCTATAAATAGACTGATTTTTCTCATAATAGACAGAGAGAGAAAGGAGAGAATACATAGAGATCAGAGCCCAGAGACTTTGATTTTTCGGAGCATTCTTCTTCAACTTTTCTTCCAGAACAGAGTGAAGCAAAGCAGGAAAGCATTCGGCCTCGCCATCAGTGCCCAAGTGCGTCGATACCTTTCTGGTGACTTAGTTCTTCCAATTGTTCATCTTCTAGCAGTGATCTTCATCATCATCGTATGGTCCAAGGAACAAAGTGATCATTTATAGATCAGACTTCCATAGCAATACTTCCCAGAATCAAATTTGTACTTCTTGTACTTTTTCTCGTTTTATTTCCAAAATCCGATTTCCAGGTATTTTGTTAAGTGAAACAACTATCTTTCTCGTACTTTTATGATATATTCTGCTTATCAGCTTTACTTTATAGACTCATATCAAACTTGGAGTCTAATCGAACAATATGCTAATGGGCTGCAGACCATGACCCATACTTGTTCATTCTTGCTCATTTGATTCTTGTGGATTGAGATACAGTTTAGACTAGACATGATTCCCATGACCTTGACAGCTTATACGTACTCGAGTCGGGCTGGAGTTCGCTCGATACGTAGCTGGCTTGCTCACGAGCTCGCATCCGAAAATCGGGTGCGGGTTGTGACAAATATTAATTACTTCCAAAGGGGCCCACTTTCCTTCACCTGCATCTTTTTACGCTAGTTCACTCCTTGGGTCCACCGTACCCCACGTGCCCCAGTCCGCCTACCTAGCATATTTTCCCCCATCCCCTTCTTACGCGGGCGAACCTATTTCATCCCATCTCTACGCACCTTCTGGTCAGCCTCCCGTACCCTATGCAGCCCCTCCTCCATCCCTTCCTCCTCTTCCCTCTCTATCCATTCCCCCCAGTTCTCAGATGCCCTCTCAGCCACACCCCCAACCCTCAGTACTCAGGCGCGCCTCCTGCATCTGGAGCGATACCACCTCCCGGGCCTCCTTCACTCGTGGCACTCATCCTCGCACTTCCGGAGGACCAGCACCTTGCGGCGTAGCAAATCCTGGGGATTCATCTCATGCGGTTAAGACCGCCGACCTCAGCTCTTCTTCAGACATCATTCAGCCGAACCCTGTCAGTGATGCGATGCTTACCCCGCACCCCACCTCCGTTCCCGCTGCAACTCCCACTTCCTCACTCGCTCCGACCAGTATTTCCATAGCAACTCCCCCCTCTTAGCGTCCCCGCAACCCGGTGGAGCCTCTAGGGGCCCTCCTCCGTCCGGATTTGGCATGTCTTCCTATGCATCCAAGCTTCGTCCGGACTTAGCGTCCTCGAAGGGTCTCCAATTCCCTGATGTCCCCCTCCCTGACATCGTGTACTCTCAGGACTCCCCTGTGCCTCTGGTCCCCTTCTCAGATTCGGAATTGACCTCTCTGTCATCGTGTACTCCTAATTATCCTTGAACCCAAAATCCTCACCAAAAGACTTAAATCCATCCAATTGCAGTTGAACCTCCCCACGGCCATAGCTGGCAGAAATGATATTTGGATATCTGTGAGCACCCTGAATTTTGGGTTAATTTTTTTTTTATTATTTTGTTTATTTTCTGATTGATTTTAATTTCAATAAATAATTTATTCTGTTATTTTTTCTTAAGTGTGCTTTCCCGTGCCATTGATAATTGGAGTGTCAGGGATGTTCAACTCTGGAAATCTTCCTCATGAGTTTTGGAGTGGACAGGATTACCTTCATGATGGTATATAGTGTCCCATCCAAACTTGTTCCCTTGTGCTCTTTTTGCTTTGCCGAACTTCGGGTCGATTTAGACCATTTGATTATTATTTATTTTCCCACTCTTTTCCTTGATCATTTTCAGCACGTTATCGTGACTTTTAAATTGGGAGCGCAAGACCAGTCAGTTTCTTGAAACCAACTTCTCATTGATGATCTACTCGAGATGCTCGTCACCCATGACCTTCGTTTTCCACTCAGACACGTCATTTTGTGCTCCATTTGCTTCGCACAACTTTCCTGACGTGTGACCCAATTTTATTTCAGTCCACGGCGTCACATTCATTTTCTAACTTGATTTGTGGGTCCCCTGTCGACCAAAACCTGTCAGCCCCAATTATGGACATGACCCACATTGAGCCTACTACCCGTCCGACACTTGTGTCCCATTTATTGGAATCCCCATGTGCTACTTATTCACTCATGATCATCAACGTCTATTTTTATTCAATTTTTGCATAATGCCCGGTTTTGGATCCAATCCGGCTCCACTGAACCCAACCCCAGCTTCATTTTTCCTCTCTCATGACGCCCTCATAATTCTTGCCCAAAAATATCTAGTACTCATTTTACCTACTTTTAAATAATTAATGGGAAATTTTCCATTGATTTATTTCCCTTGGAATAACCTATTTCACCATTTATTCCTAGCCATAGATCTCCCTACATTAATCCTAACCCTCTATTTCCTCACTTTCACTCACAGCCAACAATTGTTGCATGGTCGGCCCTAATTTCTAGGGAGGACATCTTCTCTCTCCTCTCTCTCTCAATTATTATCACCTCTCTCTCTCTCTCTCCCACTCTTTTTATTTTCCTACACAACTACTATCAACAACAACAAAAACTAACAGCAACCTACATCCCATGCTAACCCGACACCACCTCATGGCCTGAGCTCCTTGGCTCAGCCCGACCTCCTCCCCTGGCCGGCCTCGCCGTCGGCCATCTCCCCACGACAGCACCCATTTCCTCCTCCTTCCTTCCTCCTCCTCTTCAATAGCACAACCTCACCAACACCAACATCATCATTCCGCCACCACCTCCACCCTCGTCGGGGTGAGCCGCCGCCCGACCCTCGTCGAGGCCGCGCAGCACTCCACCGTCGCCGGCCTGGCCGAGCACGGCCTCGCGCAAGGCCAGCAGCAGCAACGGACAGTTGCAGGCGCGCACGCGCGCGCGCGGGCCGCCGTCGTGCGCCGTCGCGCCGCTGCGTGTGCCGCCGTGGCTCGTCGTGGGTGCTCCCCACCCTAGGCACTCCTTCCCTGACGGCCACCGTCCTCCGGGACGCGCCGTCGAGGCGATTCGTGCGTTTTGCACGACGTCCCGTCGTGACGAGCTCGGGAACGAAGCTGAAATGTCGCCCCGTCGCAGCGACTTCGTGCGCATTTTTCCGGAGATCCGACCGTTGGATCGGCGATTTCTTCGCTCCGTCACAATCTTGGTATATCCACCTTCATTTCTATCAATTTTTGTCCGTTAATATTATCGTTTGATACATCAAAACCGGCCACCAAGTTGATCGTTTAAATTGTATTAAATTTGGACAATTTCACGGGGCCAACTTCGTCAGCTTGTATCTCCTCCACCGCAGCTCCGTTTGGCGTGCTACCAGTTCCGGTGCGAAGCTGGTATAACCCTCTTACTATCCCTCCAGTTTTGTTTCATTGTGAGCTTGTTTGATTGGTTGAATTCGACGCCAAAGTTGGTCGTCCGAATTCGTAATTTCTAACTTGTAAAATTCTATTTTTGAACACGGGACTCCAGATTTCATTTCTGACACCACCATTAGACTTGTGGCGTCATTCTGGCATGTTTTCATATAAAATTTGTTAGATTTAGAGAACGTGGGCCCTGACACATTTTTCGGTGCAAAGTGGGTACCACATTCTGGGTCAACGGGACTTTTTGACGCCGGCTCATCGGAATCCAATTTCGGATTTGCCATTGAGTTCGTATCATCATTCTGGACTCGTTGACATATAATTTGCTAGGTTTTGGTGGACATTGGATCCGGCACGCATTTTGGTGCAAGTCGGATACCAATATCCGGGTCAACGGGTCATTTTGAGATCGGCTCATCGGAATCCAATTTCGGAGATACCGTTGAGTTCGTATCATCATTCTGGACTCGTTGACATGTAGTTTGCTGAGTTTTGAGAACTTTGACTCCGGCACGTATTTCCGTACAAACCGGAATTCCAAGTTCTGGTCAACGGACCAAATTGAGATCGGGTCAACGGAATCCAATTCTGGAGATACCGTTGGGTTCGTATCGTCATTATGGTTTCGTGGACATATAATTTGTTATATTTTATAGACTTGTTTTCTTGCACCTTTTTCGGTGCAAAACGGCTCCGATACGGACACCGTTTTGACCCGAAATTACCTTTTTTCCCTTGTGTCCAAATTGGACCGTTGGGTAGGCTATCCTAGCTAATTTGACCATTCTGGACACGTTGGCGATATTTATTTCATCGTCCGACAATGTTTGTTGATAATTTCTCTGAGTTTAACCTTTTTATAATTAATTAATAATTAATTCATATAATGTTCGTATTTCGGGATTAGTACAACGAAACTGAGCTCAGTCGATTCCAGTGATCTCACATCGCTGAAATTGACAAGATGGACACGTGGATCACTATAATAAGATTATCAATTTTACCGATAATCTTCTTATCTCGATCTGCGTGACGTAAGTTTCGACGTACAAATAACGAAGTACACTTTATATTAGACTAGAATTGACCCAGTTTGACCAGAGTTGACCAGTTGACCCAAAGTCAACTGTAAGTCAACACTTGACCTAGTTTGACTAGATTATTGACCGAAGTCGACCAAGAGTTGTTTTGACTTAGAAGAACCTAGAATAATGTAGATTGATTATAGAGATTCATTTATTACAACTTGAACACCTTGTAACCTGTGTTGCTTTAAATAGGACTCTGTGGCTTCAGTTGGACCCCCTATACTTATCAGCTGTTCAGGTTATCAGGCGAGTACATTCTCTGATCATTTCATATCATGTTTAGGATTATATTTCCTGCTTTAGACTATCTTACTTGATGCTGACACGTTGGTAACACGGATTGGTACTATATGGATCCCTTCATGAGATGTTATCCCTCTCGGGAGCATCAGATACTTTTGCCATGTGTGTTTCACTTACATCACGTATCATATGCTTCTATCATCATGAATCTTCAGGAATCAGCTAGTGACTCATGTACCCTCATGATCACCGAGCCTTCACGAATCAATTCATGAATCACCCTTTATGGACAACGTAGTATAATCATGAATCTTAACGTAACTTGAATGGATCCTTGTGTATTGATTGAGGATGGGGGAGTATAAGTGAACATGTGAATAAATCCAAGTAGTGTAATCATGAATCAATTCCCAGTAGTATAATCATGAATCAGTCCTTAGCCATTCACATGTTTATGCAGTACTCTGAATCACTAGCACTGTCTCTCTTTATATATATATCATAGATATTTACTTACAGTCTCTCTTTTACATTATGCTATTTATTTAGATCCTGTATTTTATTCTCTAGCATGATTACATTTTCTTTCCTGTTATGACTTGTTGAGATGTATTGTGCTCGCTCCTGTCCTGACTGGACCTGTTGATAAATTTTACAGATAGCCTGGAGGTTGCCTGCTAGCCTAGAGGAGACACATTAGAGGTTGTTTAGTTAGCTATTTTTAGTTGTCTGGAGTTGTATTTATTTTATGGATTACTGTATTTGAGCCTTGAGATGTATTTCTGGATTTGTGTATCTTAGACACTTAGGCTTCTATCTGCTGTATCTCTTTTGGATTTCATGTTTTACCTATCTTTTATCTTGATCTACCTTAGTTGTGATTGAGACTGTATCTGCTATGTCACCCCCATTCGGAGAGTATAAACTGTTTAGCCTTATACTGTTAGATGCATGAGACCTAGGACAGCGTTCTACCGCCGACACTGCGGCGTAGGCTAGGCGTTGTTCGTTCTCGTGCCCTAACTCTAGGGTGCGGGTCGTGACAATATCACTGAGCGGAAACAACTGTGGAACGATCTCCTCGACACTCACCTGTACCATATCAACTCCCCTTGTCTTTCCATTGGTGACTTCAACGCGATTACCTGCAGAAAAGAAAAAACCGGCGGCCGTCCACCTCCTTTGCCGGCCATGCAAGACTTCAATAACTTCATATTCAATGCTCATCTTTCCTCCATCCAGTTTACGGGCAATGCCTTCACCTGGTGTAACATACAAGATGGTGAACGGCGCCAATATTCCTGGCTCGACAGAGCCCTAACGAACGACCTTTGGCACGGTTTGGGGTTCAACACCAAGCTATCCCACCTTAATTCTACCAAATCCGACCACGCCCCGTTGCTGGTAGAAATTAAAAGCAATTACAATCCACCCAAAAAGAATTTTCAATTCCTCGAACTCTAGATCGATCACCCACAATTCTTGGGTATCGTAGCGGAAGCTTGGAATAGCGAGGACTCACCCGATCCCCTTACCCGGGTGAGTAAAAATCTCAAGGCAACGAGGATAGCCCTGTCCAATTGGAGCAAACTTTCCTATGGAAACATTTTTCAAGCTGTGCGGATTGTTGAAGACGATGTAACTCGAGCAGAAGCAAAATTTGTCTCGAATCGTTCACCGGCGGCCAGGATTGCCCTGAACCTTACCAAGGCTATGCTCAAATTCAGGCTCAAAGTGGAGACTGACCTCTGGACACAGAAAGCGAGGTTGAAATGGGATAGTGACGGGGACAAAAACTCGAAATACTTTCATGATTACGTCAACGGCCGCAGACGAAAACTAACGATTCACCATACTACGGACGATAACGGGAACATCATCACACCAAAAGAGTATCCATGAAGCTGCTACGGAGTTCTATTCCAAATTATTCACCAATGAGACGGTACAGAAAGACAATGCCTTTCTAGATCAAATCCCCTGTCTCATTGACGACACCGACAATGTCCAGCTGGAACATCGTCCCACTGAACAGGAAGTGAAAGACGCGGTGTGGGCTTTGAACGAGCACAGCGCTCCCGGTCCCGACAGATTTTCGGGGGTCTTCTTCCGCACATGCTGGGACATTATCAAGCAGGACATCATCGAAGCTGCAATTGCCTTCTTCGAAGGAGCCACTTACCCAAAAGCCATTTCCAGCGCCAACCTGATCCCCATTCCCAAAAAAGATAACCCTGAGTCCTTTTGCGACTTTCGGCCAATCAGTCTGTGCACTTTCACCAACAAGATTATCTCCAAGATTATAGCTACCAGAATGGCGAGTCTCCTACCCAAGATCATCTTTAATGAGCAAAGTGAGCTTATGACAGGCGGGTCTGGCAATTTATGATATGGGTCTTCAGGGTATTTAGTTTCTCTGAAACTTGGACCAACACTGTATGGAGATCCATCAGCAACTCGTGGTTTTCTACTGTTATTAACGGTCATGTCGAGGGATTCTTCAAATCCAACCACAGGGTTAGGCAAGACGACCCTCTATCATCTACGGTTTTCATCATTGCGGCAGATGCCCTCAGCAGGAACCTCAATAATATGATCAATCTTCCGCTCTTCCAACAATATCACACAGCCAGCGGATGCCCTACCATCACCCATCTGGCATTTGCAGACGACTTACTCATCTTCTCTTCTGGGGACGAAGGAGCGGTACAAGTGGTCCAAAATACACTGCAGCGGTACTCCACTTGCTCAGGCCAGAAAATCAACCTATCCAAAAGCTTAATCTATGCCCACCATAACATCAACACCGAACATTCTAGCAGGATGTCCAACTTAACATCTTTCTCTGTTGATCGTCCCCTATTTACCTATCTCGGATGCCCCCTAGTGTACGAAAAATCCAATGCCAGGATCTTCGAGAAATTAATCACTAGAATCATGAACAAACTTGATGGGTGGCACAATGCCACTCTATCCCCAGGGGGCAAGATGATCCTCATCAAACATGTGCTCACCTCCATTTCTATCCATACTCTAGCCAGATGCTCCCCGCTTTTAAAGGTTCTTACGTCGATCGAGCAGATCTTTTATAATTTCTTTTAGGGGTATTACAACGGACATGATAAGCACCATTGGGCGAGCTGGGAATCTTTGGCTCAGCCGACTGAGGTGGGAGGTCTGGGCTTTACCAAACTCACCCACGTCGTTAAGGCTTTCTCGATGAAATTATGGTGGCATCTTCGTATGAGCAAGAATTTATGGACCAGGTTCATGAAAGCCAGGTACTTCAAGCACACCCACCCTTCAGAGGCCACATCCAATAGAAGATCTTCGGCGGCTTGGCGTCGTATCCTAATCGGGCATGACCTTGTCGAACAGGCTATAAGGCTACATTTGGGCACAGATGAGTCTAACACTTTCCGGAAGAGATGGACAGGGAACAGCTTGATCCCTAGCATCACGGAAATCCCGAGAGATTGTAGGATCAAGGACATGTGGATCCACACGACCGGCGAATGGGACTGGGATAAGATGCGCGAATGGGGAGGTACCAATATGGAGAACAGAGTCCGTCTCAGCGGTCTTAGTATCGGTCCTGCGGATGATGAATGGAGATGGACGCTCGAGGCATCCGGTGCATTTTCAGTGAGGTCGGCTAGAGCCTCTTTCCATGGATTAGGCCAGCCTACTCATATCACCGCTCACTATTGGCACACCTGCATCCCTAAGACGTGGTCCTTCCTCATGTGGAGAGCCACTAAAAAGAAATTGCCTACTGACGATATCCTCAACACCATCGGGATCAGCTTAGCATCAGCCTGCAATTGTTGTTCTGACCACCAGATAGAGACTATCGACCACATCTTTTGCCAGGGGAACCTGCCTAGAGGTATCTGGAGGACCCTTAACCAGCGCTTCAGTATTGATCCGAGTGGCGGACGCTTCCACGATCTAGCGGCCGATTGGGATAGCACCTCCCACGAGCACCAGATCGTCGCAGCGGCCGCCACGTGGGTGATTTGGAAGAATCGCAACAAAGCGAGATACGAAGGTCACAGTTTTCCTGCCGACCAGCTCATTCGGGAAGTCTACCGCCAATGCCACAAACGAAGCACCCTGTGCCCCCATTGCCCGAGCACATTCTGGTCTCCGCTCCTTCGCTTCCCCTGACCATGGGTGCCGCTCCCCCACCTTTATTTTCTTATTTTGGTATACATGTATAGGCGTCCTCTTTTTGTGCCTTGTATACGTTTCAGGTTTCGACATTTTGGGCCTTGATTAATATATTACGAGGTTTTTAAATATATATATATATAAATATATATATATATATATATATAATATATATATGTACACTATATTACATTGCATTATCACACTAGGTTATATATTATATATATAGATATATACACATAGAGAGGGATATAGGGAAACATTACATATGTGTGTGTGTCATGTGGCATGGCAAGGGGTTGAATGTGTGTGTGTGTGAATGACATGGTTGTGTCAATCTCAGGTTTTGTGTGAGTGTGTGAGTGAAGAACCAATGTGTAGCATTATGCAAAGTTGAAATTCTAGTTAACATATATGTATACATTCATACTTACATATCCACATACATATATACACTCATACATGTATTGATCTAGTCCATTACATATATACCTACATCATTCATGCACACATTTCACCTTAGTTTTCCCCTTTTTAGATTTTACCACATATAAACCAACATCCCAAAACTAAACTTCAGTTTTCAAATGAGATTAGCCCTCAGTTTTCAGTGTTAGGTGTGTGTGCACATTAGAGTGAAATGTGGATAGTGTCAATATAACAGTTCAGTGAATAGGAAATCAGTGAGATGTGAGATAATGTGTGAATGAGTGACAAAGAGTATACATGAGTGTGTCCCTGTCATAAGTGTGTGTGTATATCTAATAGGAGACATGTGTGTAGACTCTCATAGCAGTTCTCAGGCAAATGTCAGTTTTTAGGAGAATTCAAGTAAATTGGTTTAACAGTGTAATAGGAAACAATGTGTGTAATGCCATAGGGAAACAGTGTTTATAACAGTGTACCTATGTGTGTGTGTACTATACATGAAAGTGTGTCAAGTCCAGCTACGTGTGGGTGTGTATAAAGAGTGAGTGAGAGGGGGTGGTCTGAACTCAGTGTCAACCCCAGACTTAATAACAAATCAGTCTACAACAATCAGTGCCATGTGTTCTCTGTCAGTGACAGTGGAGTGTGCACATGTGTGTGAGTGTTATGTATGATATCAGTGGCTTATAGGTTCTTAGTTATTTGCAAATGTGTGTAGAGCTAACAGGAATGATTCTCAGGAGTAATTGACAGTTAAAGGAAATAGAAATCTCAGGAATTTCAAGGTTCACATGACTATTTACTCACAGTCTATATCAACAGTTCAAACCCATTCGAGTCTAAATTTCCAAACACAACTCATAACCCAACATTTTGAAAACCTAATATACACGTAATTGAACTAACCTGGTAATTAAATCATGGGAAAAATGGTTTTAAAACACATTAAATTTCAGAAAAACCCACACAGTGAACCAAGTATCAGGAATTACACAGAAAGCCCAATTTCAAATTCGAAATTGGCAACAAACATCAAATTGAACGTGCACATGTGTCGGGTGTGTGCACACATGTCTGGGAGAAGTGTTCTTGTCCAGAAAATTGGACACGAACGTGTCCAATCAGAATTCGAACTAAGAACAGGACACTGGTCGAGCACTGTTTCGTGCAGCGAGGACACGAGCTCGTGGACACGACACAGTGTCCCAGTGTCCTCGTGCTCGTGCATATGTGTTCGCCATGGATAGGGGTAGGTCGTGGGGTGCCTGTAACGTGTCCATGTGGTGTCGTGTCATGTGTGTGAGTGCGTATCAGAGGGGTAAACTCACGTGTGTGCACACAGTGAGGAATCCGTGTGAGTCGAATTGCTCTCCAACCACTAAATAATATCTAATGAAATTTAATACACTATATATCAGTCATCTAGTGAAGGTTCACGCAAATTTTTGTGTCCAGATGTGTCGTGTACTTGGAGAACTAGGACACGGGCAGCAGGAGAAACCCTAGCCCCGCGCGTAGGACGTATTCGTGTCCTCGTGTGGACACAACACGACACAGAAATGACAACCTATGTTAGGGAGATAAGAGGACACATCATAAACAGCAATCCCAATCAAAAACATTCCAAAAACAGTGAAGAAATGTCCTCTGTGGCATTTCATCGAACACATATTCCTAGGTGTTGATACGTGTCCGATACGGACACCAAATGGACACAAAATTAACTCAAATTTCAGGGACAGCTAGGGGACTTCTAGTTCTAGCCCTAAATGCAAAGAAAACAGAATATTAACACAATTTGAGAAGTTTTACCTATAGGTGCAAATAGCATAAAAAAGCTTGAATGGGGGGTATTTTTCTTGATAGCCCAATGCTCCAAATTGATCCCAAACTGAAATAGCTATCTACCAACAGTCCATAACCATCAATTAGAACCCAATGCAAAAGACTAGGATGAAAAAGGAGGATAAATAAATAAATAGGAATTTTAAAGAAGGGAACAAACCTTGGTTTTTGTCAAATGGAGAAATGATATAAAAGAGGCAAGAACAATAGGAAGAGAGATTTTATAGGGTCGGAAATGACCTAGTGGCTGGTCATAAAGTGAAAGTTAGGATTAGGCTTTAGTCTAATGGGCTATGGGCCTAGTTGCACTAGTCATGGAACTAATTTCTAAGTCTCAAGCCTATGGACCAAATCACCATTCCTCTTATTTCAAACTTGATCCTAAGTGACCTATCTTGAGTTGAATTAAGTTAGACTAGGGTCTCACCATGCTAATTGAGTCACCTTAACTAGAGTCAACATCTAGGTTAGTCTCTTAAGTCACAACTAGAAAAGTCATAATCAACAACCGTCAATCTAATAAATAAATCAATAATTCTAATAAGTCAAAATGACCAAATTACTCCTAGGCTAAAAATGATAAATAGATATCCCAAATCACATGGTTCGGCTCAAGGATAGACAGTCTCTAGGGTTTCACTAGCTGCACATTAAAATCACAAGTCATAATTTTTAAATAGTTTTAAAATAATTAAAAATCACCAAAAATTATATTATTATTTAAATATCATAATTAAATAATTAAAATCATAAAATTTCAAAATTACTCTTATTTAAAAAACTGGGTGTTACATTACTGAGGAGGATCAGGCACTGTTGGACCTGCTGGAGAGAAAGTAGAGAGCGTCCACCGAAGGAGAGACATCCACCCCATTCTTCGTTGGAGGCAACGTCGCTATATATGCCCACCCATCAGAAGGTACTGACGAGTCACTCACTCTTGCATCTATGTCTTCCCTTAAAACGTCAGACTGGATTATCAACTCAGAAGCATCTCGGCATGTGACCGGGAACGCTAGTGAGTTTTCTTCATACACTCACCTAGCATCAGTAGACACCATTCAGACTGCAGATGGCACTTTCCAACCAGTGGTCGTTAAGGGTACTGTTAATTGTACAAGTTTAGTAAGATTATCCAATGTGTTACATGCTCTATCCTTTCCAGTCAGTCTCTTGTCTATGAGTTCTATAATTCTTTAACTGAAATACATTGTTTCTTTTGATATTCCTAAGGTGATCTTCCAGGAGAAAGGGACGGAATGAAGACTTGGGACTGGCACCTGACATGAGGGACTGTGGTACCTAGATCGAGAAGGACTGGACTCAGCATTGGTATCTATGGTAGAGAAGACTGGAATAGAAGAGCTGCAGCAGAGGACTGAAGATACTTTGATACTTCATCATAGGAGGATGGGACATTCTTCCTTTGATACTCTAAGTAATTTGTATCCAGAGATGTATGCAAAATCAAAAAAACAGAAATTAGTATATGATGCATACGAGTTAGGAAAACTTACTAGGAGCTTATATGTTGGTACTGGCCACAAGAGCTCTTTTGCTTTTGAGGTAGTACATTCTGATGTTTGGGGTCCATGTGCTACTAACACTATAAATGGGTATAAGTACTTTGTTTCCTTTATTGATTGTGCATCTCGTGTCACCTGGCTGTATTTGATGAAAAATAAGAGTGATGTATTTGCTTATTTTCAGAACTTTCATAAGCATGTCCAGACTCGGTACAATGCAGTGGTGAAGGTACTGAGGTCTGACAATGGCACGGAGTATACCAACAAGATGCTTGCAGAGTACTTGTCAGCACACGGCATATAGCATCAGACCACTTGTGCATACACACCAGCACAAAATGGAGTAGCAGAAAGGAAGAACCGACACATTCTGAAGACCGCAAGAAGTATGATGATCGACATGAATGTCCTACAAAATCTATGTAGGCATGCAGTGTTGACAGCAGCTCAACTTATCAACAGGATGCCTTCAAAAGTCCTGGAATGGAAGTCTCCATGTGAAGTATTATAAGGAAATAATAGTAGAATACTTCCACTGAAAGTGTTCGGGTGTGTGTGTTTTGTGAAAGACAACAGACCATCAGTTGGAAAACTTGACCCTAGAGCGGTTAAGTGCATCTTTGTGGGCTACTCAGCGACTCAGAAGGGGTATGTGTGTTGGAGTCCAGTAGAGAAGAAAAAATTTGTTAGTATAGATGTCCACTTCCGGGAGCATGAGCCATATTACCGCCAGGAGGGAGCTTCGCACAACATGCCTAATACTACCAGTATAAGACGAGAGGGGGAGATGGACTTGGTGGTAACCGATTTAGAAGTTTGGCATAGAGACATGATTGAGGAGGAATATGAAGGTGAAGCAGAACATGGAGAGCAGATGAGAAATGTTAGGCTTACGGCTCAGGGGGAGTTACTTACCTACAGCAGAAGAGAGAAGCAAACTACAGGACCAGTACCCACAGTGCCAGTGCTAAGTCCCTTGCATGCGTCTGTCCCTTCTCCTGAGACACCTACACCACCATCCTCCTTATCTACAGCACCATCATCCTCAGGTGATATCATTCCTCCTACTTCTTCCACACCACTATCTATACGAAGGACTACTCGCAGTAATACAGGAAATCCTTCGGACAGATATGGTTAGGATCTTGCTAAGTTTGTTTCTTATGATCATATCTCTTCTTCTCATAGAGCATTTATAGCATCTTTGGATAGTATTACTGTACCTAACAATTTAGAACAGAGTATGTACCTAACAATTTAGAACAGAGTATGGACTCTATATTCTATATTCCATGATGTAAAGGCTATATAAAGCCTATGAGATTATCAATAAAACATATCAATCAATCTCTACAGAGACTGACATATACTATAAATTTAGGACTGAACACGGAAGAACGGAGTATGGACTGAACCACTAGATGAATTAGGTCTTGCATAATATGCAATAGGGACAACTGTTAGGAATGACTGAACTAAACAAATCTTGCAACTGAAATCGACATATATCCAGTCCTCAAATGACTGTAACAGGCCACACACCATCACATTACTCAGTCCACATATACTTCAATAGCTCATATACTTCCTAAGCCCCCAAATTAATTTAAACACCCCAAATATATTCCAAATTGCTAGATAATCACACCAAGGGTAATCCCATAGCAAGGGACACCCAATACAAAGATCAAAACTGAATTTAGAACACTTAGTGCTCTTTGGGTCATTTTGTCAAACACTTTGCGTGCTTACCGGACACGTCCATGATACATGCTCCAAATGGATTCAAACTTGACCCCAAGCTCACCCACATGTTATAAATCTCTAGCATGACCTAATAAAACAAATTTACAAACCCTAAAAATCCTATTCTTGGATTTCCCCTAAAATGGGCCAAAAATAAAAGGAAAAATCTCCAAAAGTGAGAAGGAAGAGTCAAAACTCTTCTCCATGGCAAACCTAATGCATGGGGGTCCCTAATGAATGTATCTACACTAATTTAATAAAAATTAATGGGTTAGAAAGCGCATACCAATTGGAGATAGATTCCCAATGAAAATGGATCCAAGATTCAAAAGTCCTTCAAGCTCCAAGTGCTCCAATCCCTCCAAGCTTGCCAATAGAGCCTTCTTCTCTCCAAGAGGAAGAGAATAAGAAAATTTTGGGTCAATTTAGAAAAAATTTGGTGGTAGGAGCAATTAGGGAAGAAGCTCCTAATTAAGGTTAGGGTTTGGAGTAAAATGAAGAGGAAGAAGATGAAATGGGGCTTTACAAGCAAAGTGGGCTGCCATAGGGGGTTTAGTTTAAGGTTTTGGCTAATGTAAGTTGTCCACTAAGCCCCTCTCTTATGTCATGACAAGTTAGGGATTAAAACGTTCCTTCCTAGTTAGCTGTGTAGTCAAACCTTCTAACTAATTCTTCTAATCTAGCTATGTTTTCTATAAATAAATTCACTTTATTTATTTTGTATCTGAGAAAATTACAACTGTAGGAATCTAATCTAGAAGACGATTACTTTATCCCTTGGACGATGCGATGAAGAAAACTCGAACTTCGAAGAACTTGGACAGCAACTAGGCAATCTCTCTGTTCTCTTTGAATTGTCTGTAGTGTCTGATGAAGATGAAGAAACTCTCTTTTATAGAGTTCTGGATAACTGTTTTGAAGCATACGCTCAGTCAGTTACTTGACATATGCATAACTGCAGGGACGCGTGGCAAATTCTGATGGAGACACGTTGGAGTGCGGTTGAAAGTAGTAGAATATATCTAGGAGAGATTGATGGCATGAATGCCACGTTGCATAACTTCTGAATAAGTGGGTAACTGAGTACAGGACACGTAAGAACGTGTGTTGACTGTACGTTGAAAATCATCCTGGATGTATTTGCTATGATATGCTGTCTTTGAAGAAGAGTCATACGCTAGCTTTTGAAGGCACATATCTTGCCTACGCTGACTTGGACAGCATAGAGCCATAGAAGGCTGATACGCTTACTTTATTGATAAGGAGTCGTATGGGGTCCATACGCTCACTTGGTTGGCAAGGAGTCGTATGGAGTCCATACGCTCACTTGGTTGGCAAGGAGTCGTATGAGGTCCATACGCTCACTTGGTTGGCAAGGAATCGTATGGAGTCCATACGCTCACTTGGTTGGCAAGGAGTCGTATGGAGTCCATACGCTCACTTGGTTGGCAAGGAGTCGTATGGAGTCCATATGCTCACTTGGTAAGGCAAGGAGCCGTATGGAGTCCATACGCTCACTTGGTAAGGCAAGGAGCCGTATGGAGGGAGTAGACACATGGCTGTCTTCAATCTTCTCAAATACGCCATATCTTCAAATACTGACAAATATTTCTTGAGCGTCATGCTGCAGATATGATGGCTGACAGACTGTCAGAAATAACAGTAATGATGGCTCTTTATTTATGATGGCTGCTGAGCTGTCCTCGTAAGAGACAAAATCAATTCTCGAAAACCTATACGACGGCTAATCTTCATAGGGCAGCTGTCTTTGCACGAAAGACGAAGTGTCAGATTCATCCTTCATTAGATACATGCTGTGCTGTCATCTCAAGAAATATTAAAATATTTACTGAGCGTACGGCCTTTAGATGAGCGTAGGGCCTTGGCTGAGCGTATGGCCTTGAGCGTATGGCTTTGACTGAGCGTATGACCTTGAGCGTATGACTTTGGCTGAGTCTTATGTTAGCGTGTCATAATTTTCATACCCTACAAGACCCCCTTCAAAGTTTTCGAACTTTATGAATTTCAAAAGTTCGAAATTACTTTGAACTTAAAGTGGGAATAAGTCCTGACATGCTGGCATGAGTTTGTTATCTTCCTCAATATCAGTGCAAATCTTTTAGGGATTCTGTTTAAAGAATATCCGCCGTTTGAACTTTTTCTTTTCTTCTATAAATAGGTCTTCCAAAACCTAATTTATTTCTTTACTTTTGCATCCATCTTCGAGAGAGAAAAAGAAACTCAAGACTCAACTTCTTCTTCTTCGACTCAAGATTTATCAATGGCGCCCAAGGTTGATGCTGCTGCGAAGGGAAAGGGGAAGGCTCCTGCGGAGTCATCTCAGCCCGCCGCCGCCGCTGCTAAGAAGACTACCGATGAGCGCGTTCGACGAAGTGAACGCCCATTGAAGCCTCTCTATGGTGAGGATGATGACGATGAACAGTAACTATCCCCTATTTAGGGCTCTGGTTAGAACAAAATCATAAAACGTATCCCCTTTTTAGGGTCAAATATGTCAGAAAATACGCTTCCCTCTTTAGGGTTTAGCCGTATCCCATATTTTTTGTTTATACGAAAAATATGTTTGGAGCGTATTCTGTATGATATGCGTATTTTTGATAAAAATGTCAAAATACACTGTCTTGAAAGAATATGCTATGGCGAGTTGTCTCACTGAGATACGCTAACTCCTGTGTTAGCGTATGTTTTTTATGATCATCTTGTCAACCATACGCTGATACGCTCAAACTGAACATAAACTGAACTTTTAAAATCATTCACTTAAGATAGACTGAGCGTAAAAAGTGATCTCTGAATTTGTCATACGCTTAGGATAAACTGAGCGTATATGGATCTTCGAGTCTGCCATACGCTAAGGATATACTGAGCGTATGTTGATCTTTGAGTCCGCCATACGCTTAAGGAAAATTGAGCGTATGCTGAACTTTGAGTCTGCCATACGCTTAAGAAAAACTGAGCGTATGCTGAACTTTGAGTCTGCCATACGCTTAAGGAAAACTGAGCGTATGCTGAACTTTGAGTCTGCCGTACGCTTAGTAAAAACTGAGCGTATGTTGAACTTTGTCATCTCTTGATGTTGAAGATTTCTAAGGTTTTATTCTTCTTTTGTAGTGGATATTCTGGCTCAGGAGGCAGAATTTGAAGGATGTGTGGGAAATAACTATAGAAGTGATCTATCACATGTTCGTTTTCTCCAATTCGATGGACCTTCTACAAGGATAGCTCTTTTGATAAATCAGGAAAATGACACCTTGCTGAACTTGATAAGTGGACTGCCTTTACAAAGTGTGGATGGTGTTACCCACTCGAAGCCAGTATTTCTTTTCGGAGATGCTATTGACATAAACTCTCAGCCTGCTCTGGATAAAGTATCATACTGTTATTATAGGGATGGTGATGTAAATCAGCCAATGTATCTGACTGGTTTATCAAAAAGCATCAACATAGCTCGCTTATTTCATGCGAGTTGTCAAAGACAAATAAAGTAGGATATCACTCCATTCCGTCAAGCAAAAGCTGGATGGATAGGATATCGTCAAGGAAGATTCCGCAGTGGTACTGAACCACATGTCACAGCTTTGCGAGGACTGCTACCTGCCACCATCCCTCCTGAGGACTCGGCACTTCTGAAGCCAGTCAGAGTCCCAATCTTTGCAAATGAATTTGCTCAACTGGAAAATGCCATCTACCCAAAACAGTCTATGAGGCTGACTGGTCTGGTAAATCCGAAGAATACCAGATGGACTGCTCTTATGAAATGAATTCTGAAGAATTTTGGTGAACAGTTACAGGTGATAGGCCTATATGATGCCATTAAGTGCACTGCTTATGGTTTTAGGCCAAACCCAGATTTGTTCTTGGTATTAGCGGAGAGGTATAACTACCGTACCGGCACCTTCATGACCCCAAGAGGCGAGATGGGATTCGCCCTTCATGAAATGGCATATATTTCTCAGCTGCCAACAGCAGATTTGCCATATGAAGAGTATATCCCTTTCGTTGATGAAATGAATAAGATCTCCGAAGCCAACCCAATGGTTCTTCATGTCTTTGAAGAATTGATGTGCCATTACAGTATTTGTAAGGGCTTTTATAAAGGACAAGGTGGGGAAGGAGATTCCAACTGTTATTCTTCTAAATAGATGGCCTATTTATTTCAAGGCCGTACTGATGAAGTTCAGAAGAAGAAGAAGTCTGAGCAATATGTCGGTGAATTTAAACCTCTGAATCAAGCTGAGATTGATAAGCTCATCCGGGACACCACTCATGACGACATCGTCATTGAGGAAGACGAAGGCACCTACAAAGCCGGTGATAGGTTTGAGACCTATATTAAGCAGGGTAGCCGAGAATTATCTGCTGAAGGTCATCTGGCCGGATTTATATCTCTCTGGCTGAGAAAATTTGTAGTACCTGGCACCTGTTCAGCAGACAGGATGCACAAAGGAGTTGTCTTCGCAGCAGTCCGTCTGACTTTCGGGTATAAGATGGATTTGCTGACAGCAATGACATGCCGTCTGAATGCTGGATTAAGGGCATATACAGACAGAATGTTTGAATTGGCAAGGAAGAGCCTTACATCCTTTCCTCGGGTAGAAATGCCCTTTACATATTTATTTGGGTGGCTGCTTCTGCATTTCGAATCTCTCATGAACGCTGGGATGGCTAGACCAGATGACACATTTCTGAAAAGATACAGTCACACACCAAAGTGGAAATATGACACTTTGACAGATTGCAGAACTATATTAAACAGGAAAGAACTATGGAGCTTCACTTGTGTTCCTCCACCTGTTAGTTATGAAACCATGCCTGGAAGGTTGGTTGATGGCATTGGTGGCAATGAGTTGGATGATGTTCAACATGAATGGCTGAAAAGGATCAGGCCATCTCACTTAATCTGCCGCCGTGACAACATCATTTATCTAGAACCATATCTTTCGAGTAGGTTTGCTCGGCAATTTGGTTATGATCAGTTGCATGTGGGCAATGCCACGACATGTTTTGGTTATCAAGGCGGGTTGATTGATGGTGCCAGAGCTTGGATATATTACATTGCTAAAGGTACAGGGGCTACCTTTTCCATGCCAGATCCGGTCACCTATCAGAGAGGAGCTAGAATATTGGCGTCTTATGCCAAATTCTATGTATCAGCTAATACCTTTGATGAAAAATTCAGCATCTTAGGTAGAATTTTTATTCATATTGAAAAGAAATCAACCAAATCAGCCCTGCCTAGAGATTGTCATGACCAAGAAGATCCTCTGGCTACTGATGAAGTTGATGATGACGTTTTAGAAACTTTCTTCTCTGATGACCTTCATCAACCATTACATGTACCCATCGGGAGTGCTGAAGAGAGTATATCTGCTGATAATACTCCGAAGAGGAAGCGGGGCAAAGGTGCTGCTGGGCCTGCCCCAAAAAGAGTTACTCGGGCAGAGGCTCGAAATCGTAGAGGAATTACTATTCCGGGGGCTTCTCATGTTTCCACTCGAGTCAGAGATGCTGATGAAGCAGGTAGTGATCCAAAAGACAATTATCCTACTGTTCCATTCACAAAAAGAATAGGAAGAAAAGTGATAGTTTCAAAAACTAAATCCGTAATTTGTCTCGATGCAGAGAGCCCCACCGATCGTGCTGTGCGATTGGCTTCAGAAAAACAAGTTGCCTTTGATTTTTCTGTAAAGACAAAACCTGTTGAAGAAGATATTCCTGAACCTGCTGGGTCATCCATGCCTTCTGATATAGGATCGATTCCGCCAATGGCCGATGATGCGCAGGTGATTAGTCAACCTACGGTAGAGGCCGAGCATCAGACTGAAACAGCTAATGACTTACTGATTTCAGGAGAATCAGTGAAGGAAGCCACTACTCTCAGACCAATTGCTGAAGCTTCAGAGAGCAATAAGAGTGATGACGAACAAGTTGATTATGAACCTTCGTCTCATTCTTTTGGAGAAGAAGACATGGAGATAGATGATGAATCACCGTCTAAAACTCCAGTTGATGTACTGAAGACAATTGGTCAACACTCAGGGTTGACACCAGAGCCGGAGAGGCATATAGAAATAGAAGTTCAAGTTTCGAGTACTTCTGGGGCGGGCAGCAGTAAAATAAATCTCGTGTCAGAAAGCACTCTGAACAGACTACGAGCCGGGCTGAATGATCCGAAGGAAACTGAATATGAACCAGCTCCAGGTAATATTTTATTCATCAAAGTTTTGTCTTGTCTCTGCTTTATTGTCTTTTAGTTTTGATCATGCTTCTTTGATTCCAACAGCTGTAGGAACTGCACCGGCTATGAGTTCTACTCAAGCCCCACTTGTCCAAACTGATGTGGGTGAGGGGAGTTCACATTTGCCGAGTTCTCCAAAAGTACTCACTTCAGCTCCCAGAATAGAGGCTCCTCCTGCTCCTTCCTCAACTATTGCAGCGACTCCCGGTTTTGACACAGGGATAGCAAAGATCATGGGGATGTATTCAGATATTATTTATTCATATCTGGATACATTCTCGAGACGACTTATGAAGGATAAGACTATGCCCTTTTCGAGTCTTCGAGAGGCGACTAGTTTTCCACTTTCAGCTTTGAGACAGGCTGGTTATGAGACCCAATGTGTCTTTTTTGAACATCTTCTAAATGATTTAGAAGCAAACATCCATAAATACTGGGAGATAAAAAAGGAGGATATTAATTCTCTGACTGCAGCTGAGATTGCTCAATTGGAGAATGAAGCTCAAGCTCAGCACATTGCTCTGACAGAATTCTTCGCTCAGTCTTCTAAAGAGTTAATGGCGAAAGACGAAAAAATAATAAGTACTCGTCAGAATATGGAGCGCCTAGAGAAAGATGAAGCGTCAAAAGCTGAAGAGCTTAGAAAGTTGAGGGAAGAGCTAGCTCGTCTTTAAGAGCAAATTGCCTCCGTGGAAAAAAGAACAATCAGAGATTGTTACTGATCGTAAATCTGAAGCTGAACGCTGTCAATTTTTATAGCAAGAGCGAGAATTGATGCAAACCAATCAGATTGAAGAGACCAATCGTCGTAGCTCTATTATTGTAGAATATGACCAACGGATGATTGGAGCTAAAACAGCAAAGCGAATCAAGAAAACTCATGACGAAAAGATGAATAATGTAATCGTTCGTATTCAGGTGATAATTACTCCTCCTAAATAGATCTTTTACATTTATCATGTATTGCAGTTTTGGTACCCATTTGTAATCAATGTTTTGATTTTGATTGAAATGAATATTTTGACTTGATTTCAATTCTGTGGATGATATTTTTGTAGAAAACATGTTCAGAGGTAAATAATACATGACATATTTCAATAGAATAGAATATACAAATAAACTTTGTAACTCTATCATGATATTATACCAAAGATAATTTTAGTTTAATACTGATTAGAGAAAATAGAATTCAGATATAAAGATATCTTTGGATTCTATTTTCCATGATCTCTGGACTCGGAAATCAAAAGACGAGATATCATAGAAAATATGATACATACTGAGATAGAAAATTTAGAGGTAATATGGACATGATTTTCTATACAAGATCTTTATTAAACCCACTGGGGGACAAAATATCAAATTCTCTGGGAAAATGATACATAGTAGAATATTAGTTTCCTCTGGGGATAACGATATCGAGATAACTTTTGTAGAGAAGAATTAACTTTGATTTTATATTTGCTGGGGAATGATAAAAATATTATACATAATATTTCTTTAAGAATTTGCCATTGATAGGCATCATCATGACTTTCCCATCCATAGAGGCAAGCTGGTATGCTCCGTTAGAGAAGACTTTGTTTACTATGAATGGGCCTTTCCATTTTGCGTCAAATTTGCCTTTGCTCATATGTGTCATGGTCATAGGACGTCTGACAGTAAGGACCAGTTCTCCCTTCTGATATGCTCTGACCTTGACTTTCCGGTTAAAAGCTTTTGAGATTCGGGCCTGATACAGCTCGATATTTTGTTGAGCATACAATCGTTTTTCATCTAGAGCTTCCAATTCTTGAAGTCGAAGACGATCATTATTTTCTGTTGTAAGTTCATTGGAGATTGCAATTCTCAGAGAAGGAATCTGGATCTCAAGGGGAAGAACAGCTTCACACCCATATACCAAAGAGAAAGGCGTACATCCGGTTGCATTGCGAACTGTGGTACGGTAGGCCCATAAACATTCACCAAGCTTCTCGCTCCAGTTGCGTTTGTTGGAAGAAATGAACTTTTTCAAGAGTTTGATGATCGTTTTATTGAAAGCTTCTGCCAATCCATTAGCTGCTGGATTATATGCTATAGAAGCTAAATTATTGATCCGATGATCATCGCAGAATCGAGTAAATTTCTGACTGACGAACTGCGGTCCGTTATCATGGATAATACGTCGAGGAACACCAAATCGATAAATGACATGATGCTTGACGAAGTTGATAACACTAGAAGTTTTGACTTCAGATAACGGTATTGCTTCAGCCCATTTGGAAAAGTAATCGATTATTGCTAGAATAAACCGATGTTCTTTTGATGATGGTGGGTTGATGGGACCAATGACGTCCATGCCCCAAGCTTCAAAGGGCCATGATGCCGCTGTTGGATGTAAGAATTCTGACGGTTGATGGATAAAGTCTGCATGAATTTGACAGGCTTTATATTTCTGAGCATATTGAATGGCGTCAGCCACCATCGTGGGCCAATAATAACCCATACGTCGGATACGATCTTGAAGTTTAGGACCTGGTTGATGGGCTCCACAAACACCATCATGTGCTTCACGGATTATCTGTTGTGCTTCTTCACCAGCGATGCATCGAAGGAGAAGACCGTCATAGGCCCGACGATATAGTGTCTTTGTAGTATGATTATAATAGAATCTGAGAGATCTACGCCGAATAGACGCTGCTTCACTCGGATTATCGGGAAGTATGTCATATAATACAAAGTCTAGAAACGGACGTCTCCAATCTTCAGTTATGGCTTCTGTTTCATTAGAAAAGACATATTCCATAGTAGAATCTTCATGAGGATTATGGGGAAAAGCCAAAGCCAGATTATTCTCAACACAGAATAATTCTCGGTTATAAACTACTATTATTTGCTGACGTCTGATTGGTATGGCTAACACAGCGGCTAGATTAGCCAAAGCATCAGCTTCTATATTATAGGCTCGTCGGACATGTTCAATAAAGAAACCTTCAAAGGAGGAGGCCATAGATAGTGCTGCTCGATGATAAGGTATCAAATCCTGATGACGGACTTCATACGTTCCTCTGATCTGATTGATGATAAGCTTGGAGTCTCTATAAACTTCCAAATATTGAATATCTAGATGTTTAGCAAGTTGAAGACCGATGAGCAACGCATTATATTCGGCTACATTGTTTGAACATGATTGATCCAGAGAATAAGCCCTCTGAATAGTTAATCCTTCTGGGGATACAAGAACAATCCCAACTCCAGCGATAATATCGCCGTTAGGACCTATTCTAGATGCTCCATCAAAGAATAGACGCCAGGTAGAAATTTCTTCAGAAACCAGATTTGAATCCAGGACTTCATCTGGAATCTTATCATATAATTTAGAATCTTCTGGAATCGCATGAGCTGCCAGAAAATCAGCAAGAGCCTGTCCTTTAACTGACTTCTGAGGAATATAATGCATGTCGTATTGAGCTAACAAAATTCCCCAATTAGCTAATCTGGAGTTGAGAATACCAGGTTTCTTCATCATAATCCTGATGGGATTCACTCTGGAAATGACATGAATCGTTTGACCAATAATATAATATCGCGTCTTCTGAACAGCAAACATTAATACTAGGCATTCTTTCTCGATTGGAGAATAACGCGGTTCAGCGCCTGTCATTGTGCGACTAAGATAATAAATAGCCTGTTCATGGCCATCTTTATTTTTCTGGGCGAGTAATGCACCAAGAGAATGATCCATGGCTCGAACATATAGAAGGAATGGTATTCCCGAGACGGGAGGTACCAAAATTGGAGGGTTCATGAGATACCGTTTGATATCGTCAAATGCTTTTTGACATTCTTCATTCCAGACGAAAGATACACCTTTCTTCAGAAGTTTGTTGAATGGTCTGCAGCATCCTGATAAGTTGGAAATGAATCTCCTGATATAAGCAATTCTTCCTTGAAATTCTCGTAGTTCTTTTAAGGTACGTGGAGGACGCATCTCTTGAATGGCTTTGATCTTCTCGGGATCCACGTGTATACCTTTAGCGGTAATGGCGAAGCCGAGAAATTTACCACTAGAGACGCCCAGGAAGGACTTAGTAGGGTTCATTTTAAGTTGATGCTGACGCATTAAATCAAAGATAGTCTTCAAATCTTGGATATGATCCTCCTTTCGTTGACTTTTAACTGTAATATCATCAACATAGCATTCAATTATTTTCTGGAGATGTTCGTGGAATATAGTGCTCATTGCTCGCTGATATGTTGCTCCTGCATTCTTGAGGCCAAACGGCATCACTGTATAACAGTATGTACCGATCGGCGTTATGAAAGAAGTGTGTTTTTCATCATCTGGAAACATTTTAATTTGGTTGTATCCCGAATATCCATCCATGAATGACATCCGTTCGAAACCACATGTGTTGTCGATCATGACATCTGTAATTGGAAGAGGAAACTCGTCTTTAGGACAAGCTGCATTGAGATCGCGAAAGTCTATACAGACTCGAATCTTGCCAGTCTTTTTAAGGACAGGAACGATGTTAGCCACCCATTCAGGATGTTGTTCCTCTCGAATAAATCCGGAAGCCATAAGCTTGTTGACTTCAGCTTCAATTGCATCCATAATGTCTGGACGAAATCGTCGCTGTTGTTGTTTGACTGGTTTAACATTTGGCATGATATTAAGTTTGTATATTACAATCTTTGGATCTAATCCCGGCATATCCTCATAACTCCAGGCGAAGACATCGATATAATCATGAATAAGCTTGATCATGTCTTATTTATCTGTTTCTGAAAGACTTTCACTGATGAATATTGGTTTAGGGGACCCTTCTTCACCAACATCAATTTGGATCAGTTTATCTTCAGTAGGAGGTTCCCTCTGCTCGAACCTGAATTCCCATTGATTATCTAATCTTTGAGCCCATTGTTCTGATTCGGGTGATATTTCAAAATCATCCTCATCTTCATCATTTTCTTGTGGGCCATCAACAGAGACCATATTGATGGATAAAATAGAGCGATGGAGATCGCCAATACTTGTGTCAGAATCCTAAGAGAGGGAATCGGAAGACTCAGATCGTTCGTCTTCATCGGATTTTGAATCTTCATGGACTATGTTGATAAAGGAGGTAGGAGCAATGTAACCTAAACCACATTTTGTCCTTCCGTATTTTAATGGAGAAATTCGAACAGGCATTCTTCTTCCTTTTCCATTATTGAGACTGGTTCTGAAGTCGTAACCCATATTCTTGATGATATTTTTGGACTGTTGACTGTAGCGACGCAGTTGTAACCTTCCAGTATCGTCGTTTATGTCATCTTCTTCCAGGTTAGGAGGATTCTGGGGTCCTTTATAGAAGAATATTGAATTTTCTCCCTTCTTTCTAATAGGAACCACGAAGTATGATTTTTGTATGGACTCCAATGATACGTCTGTATGAAGAGTTTGAACAACTCCTATAGTTAGTGGCTCTAAGCTATCTAGCAATTGTAAATAACTTTGTACATGATTACAGACATCAATATACTGCAAAGGAGATGCTTCATTAATATTAGATATTGTATTTACAACAGAAGGTTGAGCCTTATCAGACTTAGTCAAATTAATGACAAAAGGGGGAGAGGAAGAGCGATCAGAAGTTTTGTTTCGATTAAGATCGATAATAAAAGGCTCAGAAGAGGTGAGCTCCCTTGAAGAAGATCGTGGATAAGTAGTACGTCTACTGACTGGAATGACTAGAGTATCTGGTCTAGCCTGAGAAGGTAGAGGGGGAGTGGCACGTCCACTGACAGGAATTATCAGCGAACTTTGTGGAGCTTGGGAAGACGATACAGTAGTACGTCCACTGACAGGAATTATCAGTGAGCCTTATGGAGTTTGGGCAGGTGATGAAGTAGTACGTCCACTGACAGGAATTATCAGTGAGTCTTCTTCAGACGATTTAACAGACTGCGGAGGAGTAATACGCCCTTTTACAGGAATAACAAAGGTGTCGACTTTTGATATCTCATCGTCATTATCCATAGCTTGCAAGACTTTTGAGTATTCATCTTTGTACATGCGAGCGTCATTGAAGTAAGCTTCGACTCCTTTGAATGGATAGAGATCTGAAACCTCCTTTTGAACTTCTCCATTATCATCAACATATTTGAAGCATTGATGAAGAGTCGAAGGAACGACATTATGTTCATGCAAGAATGGTCTCCCCAATAGAGCATTGTATGAGCAACCATGATTGTCGATGATATAAAAAGTAACTTTAGTGCGAAGATCGCCTATTTGAAATTTGAGGCGAATCTTGCCCAAAGGCTCACTTTTTCCTTGATTGAATCCCAAGATGGTAGTGATAGTGCTGGAAAGACTATGCACAGGTATCTTCAGTGCATCTAGCATAGCTTTTGGCATAATACTGAGAGCGGATCCTGGATCAATCAGTAGACGATCAACCTTCATAGAATCGATATATCCTGTATGATATAAAGGATGGTCATGTCGATTATCCTCTAGCAGCATATCGTCCTACGTAAAGATAATGTTTGGAATAAATTCTAATACATTATGGCAATGAGAAACAGGTTCTGTTTCCAACTTCTTGAGGAGAGTTAGGCAGTTTTCTGCTTGCAGCAGTGCTTCACTCAGAGTTTCTCGAGTCTCTTTAGAGAGGCGTAAGAGCTCAAAGATTGATAATTTAGCTGGTGTATTGGCTAGTTGAGCCAATATATCAAAATTATAAGGCTTTTCAAGTCCTGTAGGAGATGACTTTTTCAATGGTTTGTCGAAGCGGACTTGTTGTTTGCCTTTGTCAGCTGCTGTTGGTTTAGAAGGAACTGTCTCAACAGGAACATTTGAAGGCTCTTCAGTAGAGACTGGTGTTGGAGCTGTAACCGGAGGGACATCAGAAGTTTCTTCAGGAATTTCAGCATAATCTTTCAGATATATTTTTCCTAACCGAGTTCCAGCATGAACTTCGACTTCAGATTCTGGTTCAGGGTCTATGGAAACCATGTTACAATTCTTTATCTTGCTCTTGGTTCTTTTATGCTTGATGAGAGCTTCATTCCAGAAACCCAGGCCAACACGAGATTGATTATGCCTCATAGTGATGGCTAAAGGTGCTCGGAGTCCTTTGCCTGAGTTCAAACCAGGAGCAGTGGCTAGATCATAACCTACCTTCGCCATTAATTCACGAGATTATGAACTGTATAGACGAAATGCAGGCTTGTATCTATCTTCAGATTGAGGTGCAGATTTTATCTCCGTAGGGAGTGAATTTCCTGCCAAGATAAAAGTAGAGGTTAGATAAAAATCGGGTGTGAAACTAGAAGTCACATTACATGACTTAGTCTTCCCGAGCTTCTTTTTAGATGAGGGAGTCTTCCGAGAAGAAGAGGAAGACGTCTCAAATTCCGTCATTAAATCTGGGTGGATCCACATGATCTCTCCCTTCTTAGTTGTGACAGGAACAAGTCCTTCATTCTGTGCTGGTGGGATGTTCACAACTTCAAGAGTTGCTTTGGGGATAGGAACAATCCCACTTTCCACCATTAAAGGAGGGAAGTCACCGAACTGCATTAAAATTACATTTGCTGTGACTGTCTTGTCTTTGGGTGTCAGTGTCACAGCTCCTGATTTAATCATCTCTTGGATCTTTCCTTTTAATACATAGCAAGACCGGATTGTATGACCCAGCATTCTATGATATGGACAGTATTTTGGATGATCTGTCTTATCGGCTTCATCAGGCTTTTTGATTTCTGGCAATTGAATCTTGTTACCTTTGAGCAAGCATTCAAAGATACCCTGAACATCGTCATCGTCGAAAGAATATTCTTTCTTTGGCCGAGGAGGTCTCTGTTGTTGATTTGTTGGAGCTGGAGTAGCTTGGGTAGTCTTTACCTCTTGACTACTGCTTTGGAGATTGACTTCAAGAGCTTCTTTTCCTTTGCGATTGTTGGGTCGAGTACTATTGCTAGCACTCTGATTTGATTCCTTGGGAGCCATTTGTACCCCCAGACCTTTGAAGGTCTCAGCACTGACTTCGGCAGCCTTGGCACTGACGATGAATGAAGGCCAATCTTGGAACTGAGTGGACCCTGTCCACATGCTGATGATTGGTAAGAGATTCGACTTACAAGTGTCGATAGTAACAGCATCAGGAGTTCCGAGAGGCATTTTGAGGGCTTCTCTTCTGAATCTTTCAATGAAGTCCTCAGTAGTTTTATTATTTTTCTATTTAATTCTTATGAGGGCTGACATGGTCATGTCATTGAGTCCTTCATAGAACCGTTCAAGAAACATTTGCTTGAAACCAGCAAATGAGGTAATGCACCCGTTAGGGAGACTTCTATACCATTCATAAGCCGTTCCTTTGAGACACCCAACAAACACCCGAGTAAGGAGGGCGTCACTTGGTTGCAGTTGATCAGTCATTACCTCAAAGTGATTAATGAACTAACTTGGGGAGGTTGTCCCATCAAAGAAAGAGATAGTCGAAGGCTTGTATTTAGGAGGATATGATACTTGCTTCCATTCTATCGGGTAAGGTTGCTTGATACCTAACCTTTGTAAACCATCCTTTTGTTTGAATGCCTCGAATTGAGTTCGGAGATTCCTTAACTCTTCAGTAACAATTCCAGAAGATTGTGGAGTTGTAACTTGTTGAGTGTAATTGGAAGGAGGGACTGCAGCATATGTACCACCCCCAGCTCCAGACTGACTTGGAGTGGGTTGTACAGGAACATTAGATTGTACCCCCGGAATAGTAGAGGGTTCCGGGTTTGGAGCAATAGGAGTATTTAATACAACTGGAGGGGCTGTCTGTTGGACTTGCTGAGTTTGATGCTGAGCTTGCATAAGAGTGTGCATAGCATTCAATGTATCTGCCATAGCTCGCAACTGTTGTTCCAAGGAAGAAATCCTCTGTTCATGAGCTTCAGTGCTAGTTGAAGGTTCATGATTGCCGTCTACCATGTAAGTGGTAATCATTCGAGGAATAGACGATGAAACAGTCTGTTCTGAATCATCGCTGTGAGAATCAGTATCTTTCCCGGGGCTATTTACAGGAGTCAATACTGGAAAGTTGAACTCTCCAAGGAAGTCCTCTGTGATCTCCGGATTACCACTTGGATGAGAAGAAGAAGAGACCCTGGCCAAGGCTCCGGTCCTGGATCGGGTGCCGAGATAAACACCATCTTCAGAATCTGATATAGCATCAGACCGTATGCTACCCCCAATATTTCTGGAGGTCGTGTTGACAGAAGCATAAAGAGGTTCATCTTCATCCAATATTGGTTCATATTGAATCCGTTCGAAAACAGATCGTCTTTTTGGTGAACAACAACACTGAATCACAACCCGAGGTTGGAAGTTGCAACCATACTTTTCATGGCAAATATGAGCAATGTCATAGCCTGATGGAGTGTCGATTCTCCGTTTATTTTGCAAATACTTCCGGAGATCTGTAGGAACAGATTGGGAAGTGCTTGAAGATAGTTTCTGTGTAGAAACTTGTCTTTTGTTCTTCTGTCTTCTCGATTCTTGAGTGTATAAAGACTGATTAATTTGAGCCACATAGTTCTTGGTATATTCTGCATCAGGGTCTAATATACTTGTCTCAGTGGAACTGAGATGATTCTGGTTAAGCTTGTTACGAAGATCCGTAGGAGATATGACTTTGGTATCAGTCTTGGATACTTGTAATTTGCCTTTCTCAGATCGAGAAATTTTAAAAGAAGGAAGATGGACATTATTACGACTAGGAGTCGGTAATAATCCATCTTTAGAGGAAGTAGCCAAAAGGCGTTTTCCTTTGTTTGATCTAGTAAGAGTACTAGTCAAATTAACTCCAGAGGTAAAGACCTTAGGAGTAGAGGAGTTGACTAAAGAGTCTTTCTCCTTGGTTGGCACAAGATGTGCAAGTTGAGGGGGAATCATTTGTACGTTCTGTGGAAGAGAACCCCCAGCCTGATTTTGAGAAACAGTCAAAGGACTGTATCTGTTAGCATACGCTGACTTCAGTTTGGACTTCTGGTCATACGCTGTCTTTTTATTAGCATACGCTGGCTTTGGCTTAGCATACGCTGCCTGCTGTTGGCTTTTGTACGCTACCTTTGCTGTACGCTGCCCTTTGACTGCTATATGCGCAGAGTCATTAATGGCTAAAGAGCCGACTGCTGTCGTAAGAGTAGAGGGGGAAGAGACTTTGACATGTCCAGAGATGGTTTTCCTTGGACACGCTGACGTGGTTAAAGAACCCACTTTGTCAGCGTGACTAGGAGAAGCCACTGTTGCCGTGTTCAGAGAAGCCGAAGCATGCTTCGTTGAAGTTAAAGACGTGTTCTTGTCAGCGTGAGAAGTGACAGAAACGTCTCGGGCTGTTGAAGAAGACTTAGGGACATAGATGGAGTGTCCCTTCTTCTTGGCAGCAGGAAGAGCGGAGGAAGCAGTTCGGCCCTCCTTCGCCTTGAGCATTTCTTCATAAGCAGATTGGTCGAATTGTACAACCATCGTCTTCTTCGCCGAGCCGATCGACGAAGTATTGCATTGAGTTGTTGCTATCTCGTTGGAGGAGACAGCTTTCCCCAGCAGAGTCGCCAATTTGTTTTCTATAAATAAATTCACTTTATTTATTTTGTATCTGAGAAAATTACAACTGTAGAAATCTAATCTAGAAGACGATTACTTTATCCCTTGCACGATGCGATGAAGAAAACTCAAACTTCGAAGAACTTGGACAGCAACTAGGCAATCTCTCTGTTCTCTTTGAATTGTCTGTAGTGTCTGATGAAGATGAAGAAACTCTCTTTTATAGAGTTCTGGATAACTGTTCTGAAGCATACGCTCAGTCAGTTACTTTACGTGTGCATAACTGCAGGGACGCGTGGCAAATTCTGATGGAGACACGTTGGAGTGCGGTTGAAAGTAGTGGAATATATCTAGGAGAGATTGATGGCATGAATGCCACGTTGCATAACTTCTGAATAAGTGGGTAACTGAGTACAGGACACGTGAGAACGTGTGTTGACTGTAAGTTGAAAATCATCCTGGATGCATTTGCTATGATACGCTGTCTTTGAAGAAGAGTCATACGCTAGCTTTTGAAGGCACATATCTTGCCTACGCTGACTTGGACAGCATATAGCCATAGAAGGCTGATACGCTTACTTTATTGATAAGGAGTCGTATGGGGTCCATACGCTCACTTGGTTGGCAAGGAGTCGTATGGAGTCCATACGCTCACTTGATTGGCAAGGAGTCGTATGAGGTCCATACGCTCACTTGGTTGGCAAGGAGTCGTATGGAGTCCATACGCTCACTTGGTTGGCAAGGAGTCGTATGGAGTCCATACGCTCACTTGGTAAGGCAAGGAGCCGTATGGAGTCCATACGCTTACTTGGTAAGGCAAGGAGCCGTATGGAGGGAGTAGACACGTGGTTGTCTTCAATCTTCTCAAATACGCCATATCTTCAAATACTGACAAATATTTCTTGAGCGTCGTGCTGCAGATATGATGGCCGACAGACTGTCAGAAATAACAGTAATGATGGCTCTTTATTTATGATGGCTGCTGAGCTGTCCTCGTAAGAGATAAAATCAATTCTCGAAAACCTATACGACGGCTAATCTTCATAGGACAGCTGTCTTTGCACGAAAGACGAAGTGTCAGCGTGTCATAATTTTCACACCCTACAAGCTAGAGACTAACTAAAGTTTGATTAGACTAGTCCTAATTATCTAGTTGGGTGGTCATGTCAAGTTGGTTTAGGTCCTCTAGGATCATTAACACCTATTCTAAACAATGGATATCTACTAGTCATATTAAAAAATTATAACACGTGCACTATATTAATATTATAGCTAATTAGTCAAAATATAGATACCAATTTTGTAAAATAAATTATCATTCAAAAATACTTTGAAATCACAATAAATACAAGAATTAGGAAAAGTCAAAAATACTCCTATTCCAGGAAAGTGGTGGTTGCAAAAAATTTTGTCCTCAAAATTTTCAAATGTAGGGTACAAACAATCATACCTGAAAAAGTAAGGATATTTCTTCCTCATCTTATCCTCTCTCTCTCTCCCAAGTCGACTCTTCCGGAGAGTGGCGCCTCCATGCCACCCCGACCAAGGGTATAATAGTGTTTCTCAACCTTTTCTCCGTTCGATCTAGTATCTCCACGGGCTACTCCGAGTAGGTGAGGCTAGGTCCAATCTCCAGCTCTGAGTAATCCAAGACATGAGTGGGGTCTGGAATGTACCTCCTTAGCTGAGAAACGTAGAAGACGTTATGGACGCCATCCAAGTTTGGTGGCAATGCAACTCTGCAAGCCACCTCTCCAACTCTGTTAAGTATAGGGAAGGGTCTAATATGTCTGAGGCTCAATGTCCACCTTCGACCAAATCTGATCGTCCCTCGAGTAGGAGATATCTTCACAAACACCATATCTCTATCAGTAAACTCCAAGGATCTTCGACTGCTATTGGCCCAATGCTTCTACCTGTCTTGGACAATACTGAGTCTGTCTCTGATCATCTTGACCTTGTCTACAGCCTCTGTGATCATCTCTGGTCCAAGCATAACTCTCTCTCTCTCTCCAATATCGTCCCAAAAGAGCGGTGTCCTGCATCATCGTCCGTAGAGCGCCTCGAATGGTGTCATCTTAATGCTAGCTTGGTAGCTGTTGTTGTATAAGAACTCTACCAAGTACAGATGATCCTTCTATTATCCGTCGAAGTCCAAAGTGCAAGTCCGTAGCATGTCCTCCAAAGTCTGTATCGTCCTTTCAGACTGCCCATCTGTCTAAGGATGGTATGCAGAGCTGAACTTTAACTAAGTCCTTCCTGCAGGCTTTTCCAAAAGTGTGAAATGAATTGACTGTTTCTGTTAGATACTATGCTGACCAAAACTTCATGAATTCGTATCATATACAGTTCCGCCAACTTCTCAATGGAAAGTCCCACTTTGAAGGGAATGAAATGAGCTGATTTGGTTAGTCTATCAACTATGACCCAAATGGCATCCTTCCCTCCTTGAGAACGAGGAAGCCCCAAGATAAAGTCCATCGTGACGTGTTCTTATTTCCACTCCGGAATGGATAAAGGTGATAGCAATCCAGCTGGCCTCTGCCTCTCTGCCTTCACCTGTTGGCAGATAAGGCATCAAGAAACGAATCTGGCAACGTCCCTCTTTATGCCATACCACCAAATATATTCCCGTATGTCCTTGTACATCTTATTGGCACCAAAATGTATGGAATACTGCGATTGGTGAGCTTCCTACATAATCTTCTCTCTCAAACTGCTTTCCGGTACATACAGTCTGGTGCCATGCCTCAACGATCCATCATCAGCTATACTAAAATCATCTAAAAGTCCTGCATCTATCTGTGCTCTTAGTTGACGAAGCCTAGTATCAAGGAACTGAGTCTCCTTGATTTTCTCTATTATGCTGGACTAGATCTGCAATCTCATCATCTGCATCTCCGCTCCAGGTAGAATAATCTCTATACCGAGATTCTCCAAGTCTTCAAGTAGATGTATGTCCCTATTCAGATACATAGCCACCGGGTATCTGCTAAGTGCATCTGCAACAACATTGGCCTTTCCAGGGTGATACTGGAGGTCAATGTCAAAATCCTTCATTAGCTCTAGCCATCTATGTTGCCTCATATTCAACTCCTTCAGGGTAAACACATACTTCAAGCTCTTGTGATATGTGAAGATTTCCACATGCTCTCTATATAGATTGTGTTTCCACAGCTTCAGAGCGAATATCACAACTGCTAGCTCCAAGTCTTGGGTAGGATAGTTCTTCTCATGAGTCTGTAACTGTCTAGATGCATAAGCAATTATTTTCCCATTCTACTGGAGAACGTATCCCAACCCCTTCCTTGAGGCATTACTGTAGATAGAAAGTCCTCCGTTCCCCGAAGGTAATGCCAATACTGGTACGATCGTCAGTCATTTCTTCAGCTCCTCAAATATCGTCTGGCATGTTGGCCAATGATTATATCATGTTTTTGAATATGGTTAATCGATTAAGTTTAGCATTTGATTATCATTCATCTTCATACCATCACTATAGCACTTCTACTTATACTTATACCTTTTAGTGATAAATGCTTATTGTTTTATATATTAGCGATATGAGCCTCTATCTTATTGTTTAATATTATGATATCACTAATATTTATGGTATCACTAGAGTATTGATACTTAAACTTAGCATAGTCCTAATGAGCATTAATTTATCATACTTACTATAATATATATTGCTTTGTTCGTCTAACATGTATTTGCAGAAAAGAAATAAGCAATATCGACATGGACATATGCAATAAAAAAATCATGGTGGACCAAAGACGACGACTTCCCATAAGATTTCTCTGAACCATCAAACGACATCTCCGGAGCCACATACTCGAGGGTTTCGCTGTCCGGTCAGCAGACGGGGGTCGAGTGGGCAGCGCCATTCGTGGGGGTTCGGGGGAAAAGCTTCCGAAAGGTATTCAGTTTTCACAAACTGGGTATCTTTGGACATCTGCCATCAAGGAAGAAGCCATCATCTATCAAAGGAAGAAGCCATGCCATGCCATCATCATTGTTAGACTCTGAAGAAGCCTGCACCTGCCTTAGTATATTTGGAGTCTGTAATGAGTCTTAGGAATAATTGTAAACATAAGAAATGGATGGCAAAATCGAAAGCTATGGTAAAAATTAGCCCAAGATCATTTTCGGTTGGAAATCGGCACACCGACAGTACACTGGTTCGTACCTGCTGCATACTAATTTTATATAAAATCTGCTCTCGGCCTAATGGACCGGCATACCGACGGTACACCAGTTCATATAGCCGGTATACCGATTCAGTAACATTAAATATCCAACAGTCGGGTTTCTGAGCATTTAATGATCCCAACGGCTATATTTTTAGTCGTTGCATTTTATATAGGTATACCGACGGTACACCGGTTCGTACCGAGGGTATACCGGTCGCTGACTGAAAAGTTCCTTTTGAGATCTTTTTAATGCTATGCTTTGAGCCTAAAAAAATTTCTAAACCACCAAAGCCTATCCACAAACAACTCTACAAAGCTTTCATTTGCCATCCCCAAATTGTGTTAGAGTTATTGAGTTGAAAAAGAGAGATCTTCATCTTGTTGTAAGAAGATCAAAAACCATCTTGTAAAAAGGTTAAAGTTGGAGAGTCTTCGGATAAAATCTTTTGATTGAAGTTGGAGAGTCTTCGGATAACAGCTCTCGGAGAGTCTTCGAAAAAGAGAGTCTTCGAAAAAGAGAGATCTGTCCCTTGGATATTCGATACTGGGGCTACTCTTCATGCGACAGGCTCTCGTGGCTGTTTAGTTGATTGTTTTGAGGGCCCTGTCTGTCCTGTGATTTTGCCTGATGGGAGCACTATTGAGGCTGTTCTGAGAGGCAAAGTATTTTTGACTGCTTCGTTGGTGTTGACGGATGTTCTTTATGTTCCGACATTGACTTACAATTTGATCTCTGTCTCCCAATTGATTGGTGCCAGAAATTGTGATATGTTATTTACTCCTGATTTGTGTTTTGTTCAGGACCGAAGTACGAGGATGGTGATTGGAGCAGGTGAACAAAGGGGTGGACTTTACTTCTTGGGGGAGGTTCCAGCTTCTTTGGCTTCGGTGATCCTGGCATGCAAAGAGAATGATTCTGAGGTTTGGCATAGTAGACTGGGGCATCCCTCAGATAAAGTAATGCAGACGTTACCTTCTCTCTCTGGTAGTAGTGTGTTTTCTCATAAGGCTTGTGATATTTGTCATCAAGCTAAACAGACTCGTGATGCCTTTCCTGATAGTAGTAGTCGTGCTTTGAGATGCTTTGAACTTATACACTGTGATCTGTGGGGACCATATCGTGTTCCGTCATCTAATGGGGCACGATATTTTTTGACTTTGGTGGATGATTTTTCTAGAGCTGTTTGGGTTATTTTGTTGACGGATAAGTCTGCTGTTTATTCTATGTTTCTTAAATTCATTGCTATGGTGAAGCGTCAGTTTGGGGCTGATATACGTCGTGTACGGAGTGACAATGGCACTGAATTTAATTGTTTACGAGATTATTTTTCATCTCAAGGTATATTGTTCCAAACATCCTGTGTTGGGACACCTCAATAGAATGGAAGGGTGGAAAGAAAACATCGACATATTTTAAATGTAGTCAGGGCATTGCGATTTCAGGGTTCTCTTTTCGTAGATTTTTGGGGAGAATGTGTTCTGGCTGCATGTTATTTGATAAATAGAACCCCTTCTAGTATCTTGCATTTTAAGTCTCCTTATGAAGTTTTATATGGCTCGGCTCCTTCGTATGGTCATCTACGTATTTTCGGTTGTCTGTGCTATGCGTATGATTTGAAATCCCGACATGATAAATTTGCTAGCAGGAGCAGAAAATGTATCTTTGTTGGGTATCCACTTGATAAAAAGGGATGGAAACTGTATGATTTGGAGACTGGTGAATTTTTTGTGTCCCGTGATGTTACTTTTTATGAAAAAGAATTTCCTGGGTGTGACTCTGCTAGCGAGATGTCTTCTGCGACACGCCATACATCTGTCGAAGTGCCAGAAGACGATATAGCGGCTTTTGGGATGGTGCCGGCTACGGTTGCTGGGGCCGGAGTGGTTGTTGGTGGCTCGGTACCGAGTAGCCATGATACACAGGTCGATGCAGAAGTATTGACAGGAGAGTCCTCTGGGGGTGATGAGGATACTACTAATAATACAGGGGATACAGTGTTGCCAGAGGTGCCCGACGAGGTAGTATTGGAAAGAGGAATGCGAAAGAAATCACAGCCAGTACGATTACAGAATTTTGTGACAAATGCTGTTAGAAGTAAAAGTCTCCCCCTTCACCACAGTTCATCTGTTCCCGTCACTTCCTCAGGTACTTCGTATCCTCTAACACAATTTCTAAGTTATGACATATTTACTGCTGGACACAGAGATTTTCTTGCAGCTATCACTGAAGGTGTTGAGCCTACTTCATATCGCCAGGCCTCGCGAGATTCGGGCTGGCGCGCAGCTATGCAAACTGAAATACAGGCTCTAAAAAATAATGGGACATGGAGTCTTGTCGATTTGCCTCCTGGGAAGAAAGCATTGGGAAGTAGATGGGTGTACAAAATAAAGTACAAATCTGACGGAAGTGTTGAGCGCTTAAAGGCACGACTGGTTGTGTTCGGTAATCATCAGGTTGAGGGGATCGATTATTCCGAGACATTTGCCCCAGAAGCTAAGATGCCTACAGTCCGGACATTCTTGGCTGTTGCAGCTGTGAGAGGCTGGACTTTGCACCAGATGGATGTGCACAATGTTTTTCTTCATAGAGATCTGACAGAAGAAGTGTATATGAAGTTGCCGCCAGGTTTTTCGCATAGTGAACCCAACAAAGTGTGTCGCCTGCGTAAGTCTCTATATGGATTGAAACAGGCACCGCGTTGTTGGTTTGCTAAGCTTACTGCTTCTCTGATATCCTATGGATTTATTCAATCACATTCCGATTATTCCCTTTTCTCTTTTTTTAAAGGGAAGGTAGAGTTGCATATTTTGATCTATGTGGATGATATGATTGTGTCTGGTAATGATACAGGTGCTTTAGATGCTTTCAAAAAGTACCTTAGTTCTTGCTTTCACATGAAGGACCTTGGTGTGTTGAAGTACTTTCTTGGCATAGAGGTGGCTCGGAGCGCGGAAGGAATTTCCTTGTGTCAAAGGAAGTATGCTTTGGACATCATTTCAGAATGCGGTTTGATGGGGTCTCGTCCTGTCGGTTTTCCCATGGAGCCTATCACAAGCTGGCAGAATCGACTAGTCCAAGGATGGCGGATGCAGAGACTTATAGGAGGCTGGTTGGGAGGTTGATTTATCTATCATTTACTCGTCCTGACTTGGCCTATGCTGTGCATATCTTGTCTCAATTCTTACAAGAGCCTCGACAAGATCATTGGCATGCAGCTTTAAGAGTTGTCAGATATCTCAAAAATGTACCAGGACAGGGTATTCTTTTGAAGGCTGATTGTGATCTCCGTCTTTCTGGTTGGTGTGATTCCGACTGGGACAGTTGTCCTTTGACTCGCCGCTCTGTTACAGGCTGGTTGGTGTTTCTTGGGGGGTCTCCTATTTCTTGGAAGACCAAGAAGCAATCAACTGTTTCCAGATCTTCCGCTGAAGCTGAATACCGATCTCTTGCTGCGCTCGTTTATGAGTTGAAATGGTTGAAGGAGTTATTGGTGTGTTTGGGCGTTCACCAGGAGTCTGCTATGTCGGTGTATTGTGACAGTCAGTCAGCCCTGCACCTGGCTCAGAACCCGGTATTTCATTAGCGCAGTAAGCATATTAAGGTTGATTTGCATTTTGTTCGTGATGCTATTAGAGATGGCACCGTAATAGCCTCGCATGTTCCTACTTCTTCTCAACTGGCTGACATCTTCACCAAGCCCCTTGGAAAGCAAGTGTTCGATTCTTTTCTTCCCAAGTTGGACATTTTTGACCTACATGCTCCAACTTGAGGGGGGGATGTTAGATTATAAGATAATATTTGCAATATTTGCAATGTAAATATGGCCCATACCCATAAGCCCAAATGTAGACACTATATATATTGTAACAAACCCTAGCAATGAGAACAAGGCATTATTATTTCCTACATATATATAAAAGATTATCACCTAGTGGAAAAACACCCGGGGGTCTGGCCCGAGGCCGTCATGGCTGACACGATGAAGTATGGACACGGACACGATGCACGACACTTTTATGTGGAAAAATTTTGGGTTATGAAATTTGTGGAAAAAGAACAAGGGAGCTCTCCTTATATAGGAGGTGGACTCCTAGATAGATATGGACTAGGAAGATTCAAACCCCCTTTAGATAATTCTCACATCTAATTTAAATCAAATCAAAATTAGTCCAATCAATCCAAATCCATATTAAGTCTTAGATAAATCTTATATTCAATTTATAACTTATTTTAAAAATAAATCCAATTTAAATTACCCTAATAATTAAACATTAAATCAAATAAATTTTAAAATATATTTTATAATAATAATTAAATAATTTTGAAAATTATAATATACATGAATTTATGTACATCGCAAGTAACACATATTATTTATCAAAAGAAACTATTATCATCTCTACTAATAGAATGTTTTTTACATAAAAATGACTTAAAGATTGTCAAGAAACGATATGGTATATTTTACAACTCAAAGAGAAGAAAGTATTTATAATTTCGCAAATATACTTTTCTTATATATAAAACCTATAGTAAAACTTTTGTAAGAAAAATATTTTTTGTATTCGCACTCGAGTACAATACTTAAAATAAACCAATCCAAAACAAGTTATTTTACAAAAAAAAAATATAGTAAAAATTTAGGGGGTTTTACATGTTTGTATAAGGGATCCTCTTGGATTTAAAATATAATAAGGGCTAGAGTTCAATTTCTTACCGAGGAGGAAGAAGAAGGTGGTTGCGGTTACGTCGAGATCATCGTCGGCTCATTGTCCTCTGTCGGCTCGAGCACGTCGACATAGTGTCAGCTCCGTCGGAATCGTCCTCGTTGGGATCGGGAAGGTGGTTCGTCGATTGTTGATGAAGCTCGGCTCGTCGGTGCGGCTCCGGTGGTTAGGGGATGGCGAGTGCAGCATGGGTCGCTGGGTTGCTCCAAAGGAAGAAGATGGTAATGCTTAAGTTTTGTCTCAACATTTCTCTTTTTATAAAGAAATAAAGGAAAGTTACGAATGAGAAGGGTCGGGGGTTATGAAATGGAAGAGGTTAAGAGTTACAAAATATAAGAGGTTGGGAGTTACCATTATTTGTTATTTTTAAATAAATATTTTGATCACTAATTAAATTCTCTAAATAATAGTATTATTATTTCAACAACTTAAATTTAATAATTAAACTTTAAATATATAAAAAATTAAAGAGTTATAATCATGCAGCTTAATTAATTATGCCAGGAGTTTTACAAATGCAGTAGTTCTTGTGAACAACAAGTATAGATGTGACCAGCGAGTCGATGCATCCACTAGTACTATATAATATTTAAATGTTCCTTAAGATGGTTTGATCGGTCCAAAGATATTCCCTTAAATTTGATGTACAAAAGAGGGAGGGTCAAAGTGTATCTTTGCGGGAGACAGTCTTGGATTCAACTTCCCCCAAATATCATGCTTGGCAAAGCGCAATGGACTACACAAGGTCATTACTGCTGGTAAGATGAAATTGTGTGTAGATTAATGGATACGACGCATCAAGTCTCGACCAGGGCAATCCAGATGGTCATTCCAAAGCATGGATATGTTCATCTTGGACGAAAAAGGGTTAATCACATGATGGGCCTCTATCGTTTGAATGGTTGTAAAGTACAACTCATTCAAGAGGCGAGCATCTTTTTCATGATACTTTTATGGCACATGAACTAGAAATTATGCAAACATACTCCACATTATTTTGGTCTCATCATGATAATTGTTTTGTCGGATATCCTTAAAACTCAACAACATTATGCTAGAATGGAAAGAGTAAATGACATCTTCAATGTTAAATTTGGTACTATTGTACATCATGAACTGGGCAATTTTGTGCCCCTCCATCAGGTTTGATGGACGTGATAAGACCATCTCCAATGGGGGTTTCTATCTTCCCTATTTCTATGGAAGAAATCTATTTTAGAAAAAACTTCTCCCAATGGTAATTTCTATTACCATTTCTATCCTAGGTGGCAATGATGTAGGATGGAAACTTTCTAGGAGGATTTCTACATGTAGAAACTCTCATAGAAATTCTCCTATCTCTCATTACAATTATTATTGGGCCCCACACCATTAAATTGGTCATTTTACTATGTGACACATAGGATAGAAAATGGAGAACCATTGGAGAGCATTTTTGTATGTCTACAATTTCTATGTAGAAACTCTTCCAACTAGGATAGAAATCTTCTTAAAGTACAATGCCAAGTAGGATAAGAACTCAATTTTAGAAATCACCATTGGAGATGGTCTAAGGTTGTTGGAGTTTTTTGTCGAGGGACAAAGTTAAAAATATTTTTTTATCACGAAAAATAATATGCATAGTTGCATTATCTACCAGACAGCTAACTTTCCAACTTGTCCTACTAGAGCAAAGTTACTTAAATTTGGTCACATATATGAAAAAATTATATAACTCCATTAATAATTCTGACAAAACTATATTAAAAATAATATCCAAATCAAAATGAAACAATATCATTTATTAATCCTAACTACAAGGAAAGATGAGGCACATAATTCTATGTATGTATATTTATTATTTCATCTGATGGTGAAAGTCTCCAACTTCAGAAGTAGTGTCTCATGGATCATCTACTTGGATCACATTGGTCTCTCTCTACTACAATCGTGAATGATACTCCTTTACTATTTGGGTAGGGGCACAACGGGTGAGAGATCAATAGTTTGTCCTACAATAATAATAGCACATATTGGGGGTAGAAGAGAGACAAGCATGATTCTTCTTCTTCTTCTTGAAGTTGTCGGTCTTGGAAGCCAATCGGGCATGCTTGTTGTCGTAGTTTCCTCTTTGGCGACCCTAATTCTTTTCTGTCATGCCCCGACCCACAAAATCATTCATCCTCGCAACGATTTCTGCCGAATGTATCGTCCTCCCTAGGGAATGATGTCGTACAAGCCTAAATTACACTCGTACAAGGTAAAAATGGTATACAATTTATGGTTATCAAGATATGAGCACATTGCAGCAGAATAATCAGACAAATTGAGTGTACAAGAACACTTCTCTTTATTAAAAAGAAATCTTTATTGATCATAGCAGCGGAGTACAAAGATTACAAGAGTTTTATAAAGGCTCTTAAAAGCCATTAACTCATGCCAACTAGGCTTACATTGAACATGCCGATTTGGCTTACAATTCACTAGTACAATTGAATTATAATGTTCCGTACATTATGTCATGAATAAGCATAAGACATCATTTTTCATAAGGAGAGCTTTTGCATGTCCAATAAATCTTCGATGCCTCAGAATTGGTTAAGCCAATCTCTGCGTACTGCACATTCCAAGCACCTGCAGAAAAATCCCACATAGATGTAGATTAGTACATTTTCGTGTTTTAACGAGTAGAACCAGCCCACTTTTATAAACTAACACTTCTAATCATGTGAGCAAGCATTTATAAAGATGATCTTTTTATTTGGGGCTTAGGTCAATTCACAGTTTATGTACAGTGAATACGGTAAAGCATATACAACATGTAATATCAGTAGTTATGAAGTAACAATAATCTAGCATACTTGTGTTTACATGTTAAGCAACAACATTGAATAACATGGATAATATTTGTATCACCTTTCAGTAATTTCTTACCGACGGTCGACTCCCCCACACCTATATAAAATACAAGATATAATATACTTACCACCTGCATAAGACATTCATTAGCATGCATTCGACTATGTGGTCGTTGGTGAAAACTGCACCACAAAGGATATCCTCGTGGGTATTACGACGCACCATTCAAGCAGGTTTCTAGCCTCAATGAATGTCTCGCAATACCAAACACGCCATATAGGACTTTAAAGGTAATGCGACGAACCCTTCCACCATAGGTAGCAAGCCTCATGGAATTTTGCTATTACCTCATGCCACCATAGCACGACCAATGTTTCCCCTAGGTCGAATCGATCCAGTATCCCAGGTACTGTCCGGAGAAACTCACTCCAACTTGTGTCCATGACCATGTGAATGCAAATACGACTCGATAAGCATAAAGTGCAAGGTAAAATAACTGAAAGTAAGCAAAGCCAACAGTTCATCATATCATCTCATTCAAGCCGTATTCAACGACTTATTATTTCCATCATTCACATCATTTCCACACTCAGTGATCTATCGATCCCAAGCCTCATTATTTTCACATTTTTTATTTCATCATATCGCAACATTTCTCACACCATTTTATTTCTCATAGGGACATGCATCACTTCATTTCCCACGTGTCAGTTACATGGACAATTCATTATTCAAGTGTCACAATCATTTCAACAGCATTAAACATGAGCACATTATCAATTTATTTCTCGTGTGTAATTCACACATTGGCAGTTTATGTTCATGTGTTATTCATCTCAACAATATTAAGCATGACTAACATTATCATTGCAGCAACTAAAACATGAAACATTTTAGGGGCAAAATACAACAACACAATAATCCATTTTATTAAGCGTGAAGGAGTAGAAGAGAAGAGACAGTTCGACTCACATATACAAATAGTCTTCCTGCTCCGATCACACATATATTCTCAACGGATCCTCTAGAGATAATTTGACACAATGCATGATCTTTCTCACTAGACATAACTATACAAATGAGTCATGCTCCAAAACGCATCCCATTCGGCCAATATAAGAAAGAATGCACATTCTCAAATATCTTGATTTTCAACACAAGTCATGGTTCGACCATCTGATCAATTTGATCAAGCCAACCAAATCCCTCCGTGCAGAGCGGGGCATTACGCTTTCCATTTTCGTATGGTTGGCTTTTCCCACCCTATCGTGACCACAATTTCGACCTTGTCAAGACTCTATATTAGTTTCAAAAAACGGGATGGTATTTGCACCAATAGGGTGGGCCTGATAGATCTTCATCAAAAGTTTGTTGTTCCTTTTAGTGAGCAACATGAGAGTGATTAGCTCCAACAACTTGGTAATTTTTGCTTGTTATACTGCTGCATCAAAGCATGTTAAAAATGGAAAGCTGAGTAGGTCTTCTCCATGAGATCTTTCTCAGTCAATTTCTCCTTACAAAAATTAAAGAGGGATCAAATGTGACATATTTCTGAGTTGTACTAATTCACGAACTTGAATCTTGGAAGTGGATATTTTTCCAATCATGTCTTACTTCTGGCAAGTAGATGAGATATTGGTCAAAACGTTCTTCAAGAGCCAGCCGTAGAGCCCCCATGTCCTTTTAAGTTAGCTACTTCGTCTGCAATTCGTTAGGTTTATGCTTACAGATGAAGATCATAGCAGTTGCCTTGTCAGTTCATCTACTTTATTCAAAGGGCCTATGGTTGCTCTCAGCTTCTTTGTAGTAGGATGAAGCTTGACATCTTGGACCCAATTCAAGTATTTTCTTTCGCAAACTTCTAGTGCGATGAAATCGAGCTTATTCATGTTCAACTTGCAATGAAGGGATCAAATAAGATGTTAATACTTTGGGTACTAAGAAAAATCGAATTAGTTATGTGGAACCTCCGGTTCACAACATGTAATGATGAATTTTAGTTTTAAATTTTATTGGCATATCATGAACTTCAACTTCATTTAAGAACTACAGGTTCAATATGAATTTAGGGGGAAAAAATAGTTTTCATGTGCTCGAAGCCGAAGTTAGAAACCAAGAGTTCTGACGGTACGAAAAGGCTAGGCCTTAACCATATTTTTGCTTGTGGAAAAAAATGATAAGCCTTTGCTGCGCTGTCATGCGGGGTTATGCCTCCACCAAATTTGCTCCCCCCCCCTAAACACCCCCTCGCCCTCCCCTACACACACACACACGCACAAAATATCTTTGGGTTGGTTAACAAGCTGGTCAATGGGGCAACAGCCCCTTGTGGATACCTCTTGTGGGGTTCAGGGGCAAAGCTCCCGAAACCTAATTAGTTTTTCGGGTATGGTTTACTTTGGGCAAACTTATGGAGTTTTACGGGCTACTCCTTTCACGGAGGTCTCTTCATCTGTTACGAAGAAGAAAACATAAAAGATTAGATTATAAAGTTTTTATATCATACTTACTCGTATGGTACAAGAATGGTCGTATGATCCTGAGCCTTTGCTTGGTAGAGCTACGTGTCATGCCCAAGGTTTTTCGTCCCACCGAGACGGATCTGCATAACCCTCTACAGACAGGAATTTTGCTAGAAGCTTTCAGAGTCTTCCAGAATATGATAGAATGTGGTGGAGTCTTCTTGAAGATTCATAAAGTCTTCATAGCTTTCTAGATGTTCTAGAAGCTTCCTTGAAAATATCTATACCCAAGAATATTTTCTATAATAATCCCTGGAATATGCTCGTTCCGGAAGATTCATGTAAACCCTTTGAGGCATTATAAATAAGTGAGAGGCTCATTCGTTCCTCACCACCTAAGTTGTAAACTCTCTCTGGCATATAAAGTTTTCAATCTTCCAATCTCTCTTTTGCTCCACAAGTTTCTCATTCTTGTCTTAACTATCTAGCTAAACGTGTTCGGGAAGGCTTGTATGGGTCTATGAAGCTTGTGCGCAACACGGGTCGAAGTTTAGGCAAAACACTAAGTCCGTGACATACGTATTGATAACGTATTGTAGTCTAATTTACTAACCTAAAAGAGGAGAGAGATGAATTCTCAAGTAGCTGAACCCTTCAAAGATTCTCCGTAGGCTTCTATTTATACTATCATGATGGTTTAACAACTTGATACATCAGTATTTTTACAACAAAGATAAGTATACTTATCTCTATTATTGTTTGGCACAATCATTTAACAGTTAGTTACAACTAATCGCAATATCTAGGATTCTAAAGAATAATTATGCATCTATAACTTCAAATATCCAATGGCTTGAAATTTCATATAGCGAGAAACAATGTCTAAAAAATGAGCGTAGCAAAAATAAGAACGTGAAGGATGGCTTGAAATATGTGAAGATGTAGATAAGAAATTTGATAAAGATCTATGTTGTTATTAATGCAACAGCTTGAAACCAATTTTCTTTTCTCAGATTCACTTTGATTGCTCTTCTGAGGACTAACCATCTAATTAACTTTCATTAGGTGAGTTTATGGATCAGCAAAGTTACCCAAAAAGAAGGCACATCACCCCCCATGCATTTGGTATATTCGTGATTGTGACGTGCAAAAGGCAAAAGACGAACAGCATCTTCATTATTGTTCCAAATACCATCCTCCATTCGCATAACGTTGGCGGGCGTAGCGCAACATAATCTGCAATAATTCTGGCCCCAAGAAACCTTTCCCGATCACTCCCATCATAATAATAATAATTGCGAGGCTTATAATGTTGGAAACACGATAGCATGATCATTACAGTTGTCATCCATCATCAGCACCAGCAAAATTCCCATGCAATACACATCATGCAACTATCATATGTCACCAACCACAATATATCAAATCATTTTGTTCATGCAACACCTGATAAGTGATCAAGATGTGGTGTTCAGAAAATAAACTGCAGCATTATCCTAGTCAAATTTAGCTTGCAGTAATATGTAATAGGGTCACCGTTCGACGAACAGAACAGAAGAAGCAGTCGGAGACGGGGATTACATGTCCAAAAGTTTGCAGATACAAATAGAAAAGGAAAGGAAGATACTGCAGATTATCAATCCATTGTACCCATTTTTAGTGTTAAAATTTCATCACTAACACAGCACACAAGTAGAAAGTAAATTAGACCGAGCAGACAAGGGTGTGATGCGTGAATGACTTGACTGGCAGATCTTAGGCCATGATCCTGGCGGACCTCACGTACAGGCTATCTACAACCTTGCCAATATTAGATATTGTCTCGAGCGTTGCAGGGTAGATAGCATCCGTCTTGGGGTCATCAAAGATGACGAGGCAGCCAGCACCCTGGTCGAGGGTCCCTGCAAATTTCTTGTCAAGTATCATCTGAGACAGCTTTTTCTCCACGTGATCCAATGGCAACTCTATCATCTCAGCAACATAAGCAATCTCCACTCTCGAGTAAGGTTCGATCAGCCTGCAAAGATTCTGCTCCAAGAGGGTATCATACAGAGATGAAAGGTGCCTATGAACAATCGGATCTTCCTCCAACTGTGCCTTGTAATCTCTAAGAGCGGTTTCAAATAACCTCAGAGATCGTTTGGAGTGTGCATCAGCAACAGCTTTCATTGCGTCCAGATCAGGACCAACATAGAGCAAGCCAGCCTTGGAAGAGATTATCCCTGCAACATCTTCAGCCTGGCTAACCATAATCTTGCACAACAGCATGTACTTCAGACTGAAGACTGCCCGAGGATCTTCGAGAGCATTGAAGGCTTCAAATGCTTCGAAGAAGTAGCTGTATGCTGTCTTGTAGTCTTTCTCTTCAGCATGAAGGATCCCACTTTGTAAATCTATCGTGCCCTGCTGTGCTGGGGGTACATAGATGGCATTGGCAGCTGTTCTTGCTGCAGTTAGAGCAGCTTTTGCCTTGGGCAAATTTCTCAGAGAGAAGTGGAGCTTACTCTCTAAAAGGTCTATGTCAACAAGAAGCAGTTTGTCATCCAATCTTCTGACTTCTTTTATCAGGCTGGACAGAAGGGTCAGGGCTTCAGAATACTCTTTGGTCTCCATCAGAAGAGCTGCAAGTCGAGCCTCCACTCGTTGTCTAAGGAATGTGCGCTTCTCAGCACGGGTCCATTCGACCATTTCCTTGCACAGAGATATCTGTAGATCAGATGTCCCTGGTATCTTGGCAACTGCGTCGATAATCCCCCTCACAATTTTTGCAGTCTTTGCCTTGGGGATTACATTGAAAAAAGGTCGCAGTTGTGTCAGAAGGCTCCTCAGCTCCTCACCTTTCTTTTCTTGTGTGAGTAGTTCAGAAAGATTGGAGATTGCTTGTTCTTTGATACGAATTGCTTCTGACGAAGAAGAGAGATCTTCAAGTATCCGGTAGAGAATCGAGATGGACTCAACAGGATGTTTAGCCTCCAAGGCCTGTGCTAGTGAATCAGTTGTGGCCGGAAGAAATGATGCTGAAGCCATGGCACCTCCTTAAAAGAAAACAATCCTACAAGAACATGAGAACAGGCACTCAGTGATATACTATGCAGAAATCACAAGATAGAGCAAAAGAAAGAGGCTCTATGGTCCACGATTTGTACACAATTGATGTAAGCTGTCCCTGATAATAAATCACAATGGCTTGAAAGCAACTTTTGAAAGACTCACATTAAAACTAGTGCGAAGAAATGTAACTAGAGAAGCAAATAAAAAAGATGTTGCTTAAAGGGTGTATGTCAAAAATATATATGCACTGACTAAAGAGACTTCCGCTCAGTGTTAATATACAACAGAGAATAATCTTAAGTACTTTATTCTTCTATTCAAACTGCTTAGCATTATTTGCATCAAGCTGCCTCAAAATCAAAATTGTGCTAGATTTTCAAAATATATTTGATGAGCAACTGTTACCAAACATCTATTGGGATTGCTTTAAAGAAAAGAAGGGAAAAAAAAAGAAGCAGCAAAAGCAGCCATGGTAAGCAATCCCAACCCAGCCTAAATCAGCCGTCTTGCCTAAGTATTCGTCAGGTTAGAGCATAATACTTTCTTCCTGTATGATCATTTAATTACTGACCCTAACAGATACCTTATAAGTTTAGTATAATGCTGGTCAAAATTTTCCACACCCACCTGATTTAGGCTGGGTTTGGTATTGCTGCTGATTTTCAATAAGCAGAGCAGTAGAACTAGCTACAAAAAGCAGCCTCCCATCTGCTTTCAAAAGCTAACCTCAAATTATACTAGATTTTCAATATATTTGATAAGCTGCTGTTAACAAACAGCTTTTAGGACTGACACTGCTTTTCGGAAAAAAGAAAAGAAGAAACAAAAGCAGCCATGATAAGCAAGCAATCCCAAACCCAGCCCAAATCAGCAGTTTGCCTGAAGCATTCGTCAGGTTAGAGCATAATACTTTTTTGTTCCTGTATGATCATTTAATTGCTGACCCTAATAGGATACCTTATTAGCTGAGTATAATGATTGTCAAAATTTTCCATCCTTTGTACCCACCTATGCAGAATGCCCTTTCTCAAATTAGGATCTTCAAGTTAGAAAATAGAAATGATTATGTACCCATCCATGCAGGGTGTAAAGTGTTAAGAACAATACTCAAGGTTAGATATGGAAATTTGAGCAGGCTGAGTGAGAAAGATAGTGCTATAAGTACTTATGGAGATGATCTGGTCTGTTCCATATGAGCAAAGGAATCCTTTCCTGAGGAGAGTGACTTAAGTCTTCATAGTTTTGTGAATAAAACATTGAGTTGAAAGTTATGAGGGAGAATTTTCTAATATTGCAGTAATCACAATGCGTAATGGAAGTGCATAGCAAATAGGAGCCTACACTGCTGAAAAGGTTTCTTGTATCCTGATACAGTGTCATTAATATAGCTAAAGGGCTGCAGCCTTAAGAGGTCTTGAATTGAATATCGTTATGCAAACATTTCAAAAAAAATTTGGTGTCACTAGATTAATGTATGAGAAATTATATTGTATGTATATTTCTTCACCCCCATGTGAATGTGTGGTTATGGATGGGCCTTTGAGTGTCATGTTGTGCCGATGCAAATTACTCGTACTCTATGTTGTATGGACACGGGAAAATGTGTCCTCACTCCTAGCATGGCCGTGACTGTACCGTGCCCGTATCCGTACTCATGAAACATAGGTAAGTACCTTTGTAACTATTTGATACTGCTTCTATCCCTTATCCATATACACGTACGGATCTGTATTCGTGCAACAGAAATCATACTAGTTAAATATGTGAAGTGGCTACAATTCCTGAAAGCCTTTTTTAAGAACTGTTCTTTCATTTCTTTCCTGCGGTATTAAGATTGGAAACATGTGAGTGAATGAGCTGGTGTAAAATTTGAAATTGCTTGAGATGGTTTGAAGTAGAGAAGTATACTAGTAAAAATGATATAGAGTGCCCTTGAGATTGGAAGTAAGATTTTAACAAGTATAAAACAGCTTTTATTTATGGGTCAGAATGTTGGTAACAAGATATAATATGTCCAGAAACAGAAGCAGTTTTATATTGATGACTAAAAATATAGTCAAACATGACAAGAAAGAGCTATGGGTACTTCCACAACAACTACCTCGAGCCGTTCCCGTCATGGCTTGAAGCAGACTACTAAGAGATGCAAGTTTCGATTGATATGATCACAGCTGAAGGATTTGGTACAACCCTAGGACTATGGATATTAGCACGTCAAACCAGCCATTTTTTACAGATCACAGTGTTGCAATCAAGAAACATGTCCTAAAAAAGAAGCATAGTGGAATTGAAATTGCTCAGACATAGGTGGTATACAACAAAGTATGAATGACAGGATTCAGAATGAGTATTTGTTTGTCGACCGAGGATAGTGAGATGACAAATTGTTTGAGAGGGTTATGGCATGTGCAGGACAGGCTGATAGATGCTGGTTAGGATGATAGCCTCATAGTTAAGAAGTATTACCAAAATGAACATGGATGTGTGAAATAAGAAAGTATATATAGGTGCTGAGGTCATGATCCTTCATGGTGCTGAATAAAGAAATGTCCTAAAAAAGAAGCATAGTGGAATTGAAATTGCTCAGACATAGGTGGTATACTACAAAGTATGAATGACAGGATTCAGAATGAGTATTTGTCGACCGAGGATAGTGAGATGACAAATTGTTTGAGAGGGTTATGGCATGTGCAGGACAGGCTGACAGATGCTGGTTAGGATGATAGCCTCATAGTTAAGAAGTATTACCAAAATGAGCATGTTTGAATAAAGAAAAGGATCCAATTAGCCAAAAATGTATGATTAGAGACTTTGTTATTAATTTATTATAACTGATTTCATCTTACTAAAGACAACTAATTATATATGGAACCAAACTGCTCTATTTTCAACAATGTTGGACCAAACCAATCATGGGTTTTGATGCTTGTTGGAACCGGTAAAATCAGTCCACATTGATTTGGCAAGTGGCTGCTTTTTTGATTGATCGAATTGATTTTCAGTTGTTCAATAAAATATCTGAACACTAAGCTGATGAATGTTGACACTGTTTAATACTTGAGTTGGGCACTGTGACATGCATGAACCCGTTCAAGAGCAAGGGTGTTCTCTTATACAATTATCCTTTTTTTGGATCTCTCTGCAATCTGCACCACAATACCACTAAATTTCTAAGAAATTATGATTAGGCCCTTCTTAACTGTTGTTGCTAGGGCAACTTATCTTTTGTACTTTCTTGAGGTTAATTTCATTTCTTGGTTATATTATGCTCATGATTTTGATGATGATAGAGGGGCAGGTAAATTGTTATGCAATAAACATGTTTGATCTCCCTCTCTTAATGTTTAGGTATACAATAAATATTTCTTGTTAAGTACAGTGGAGAGATTAGTGTTGTGTGAGAGCAGGAGGGAGGCTGTTTTTCAAAGTTACTTCCTGCTGCTGCTTAATGGAAAGCAGCAGCAATCCCAGACCAGGTCTTAAGAGCAGTTCACACTAGTCTTCTCCTGAGTAGTTTTATCTTCCATAATCGGATACCCTCAACACAACTGACTTTGAAAGAATTGGTGCCTTTCTCTAGTGCAAATAATATAAGTGAATTTGTATGGGACATTTGGGTGTAAGAACAATAGTGAAAAACATGAACTACAGCATTGCTAAGAGAAGCCCAATAAAAATCTTCATGGACGAAAACCAAAAGGCAAATGGAGCCTATATATTTGAAGACAATCTAAATACAAGGCAGTTCCCTCTATTATTATTGAAAAGAATTTTGAAATTCCACCAGTGAAAAGTAAAGTAAGCATCATAATTTGTGAAGTATATACAATGCAATATTCTAGAAAAATTTACAGTCAATATTGTCATTAACAGGAAAAAAAAGTATCACAGTTTTGACAAACAAAGATAATTGGCTGTTGCAAGGTATATCAAAGACGATATAGTTCATAAAGAGGGGAAAAAAGTATCTTCAAGATTCAGAATAGCATATAAGAAACAGACAGGTAGGTACAAAAGAATGGATCTATCCACATATGGGCAAAGATTGATAATTAAAAAAGAGATTAAGTACAGTAACTCCAGTTAGTTTAGCTCTCAGCAGTATGACTACAAGCAGTGGTAGTGATATTTAGGAATGAACATAGTTTTCCAGCAGAACCAACACTATGGAAAACATCTTGACAAAGTTTTCTCAGAACAGTCTGGGTAATATCCTCATGAAACAAACCTGAGGTGCACATCAAAATAGAAGTAGTCCCAATCTCCAGAGTGGAATTCCTTGGACTTCATACAATAACATTCAATATTATGGAGATAGGAACCATTTTTATATCCTATCCACTGCAGAACTGGCATGGGGTCCACAAAATTGGTAATGAGAATAAACTACAAAGCACAATTGCCATAAACTTACAATTGCAAATTTTCTTGCAACTGTGGGACGAAGTTGAACTTTAACAGTTTTCTAGGGTTTGAATTTAAGTATGAAACTACTTAAAAAAAGGTTCACATTTCATGGCTCAATTTGATGATGATGCATACCCCATGTCTTCTTATGGCAGGCATTTATTTGTAGAGAATCCATAGAACAAAGATATCAACCAATTAGTGACAAGTAAACACATTTGTGAAAGAAGCGATCACATGGCACTACAACAACAATGACCTCTCTTGCCTGAATTTGGATCAGCCATATGAAGCCTTTCTTACAGGTTAGGTGATCTGTCAATTTCCAAGTATCCACGGTACTCTGTGTGTGTAAGCAAGACCAATATGATAGTAGTTAAAGGAGCCGTCAGGACTAGAGGTAGGCTGAAATGGACATGGATTGAAGTTTTAAAGAAGGATATGGATTTCGTTAGTGTTACAAAGGACATGGCCCTTAACAAAACTGTGTGGAAGAAATGAATTCAAACAGCCGATCCCAAGAATTTGGGATAAAATCTTTTTCGCTATTGTGTGTTGTGTCTATTGAAAGTGGACGTGTCGGAGTTGTTATATGACATGATTAGAACCCATGTTGCCCTGTCTATGCAGGTCCAAATCCTGCCGTCCACTCATGATGCATCTCAATTAAACATTACCTCAAAAAATTTCTAATAATACCCCTTTTGTCATAGCTGGTATGATTGTACTAAAACATATAAAAATTAGGAATATATGAATTTAGATATCAGGGACTACCTACACTAATACAAACAGCAGTCTGTTATGAATCCGAATTCGATGCCTGATCTTGTGATAATATTTAGATAAGAAACCAGTTTAACTCAGTAATGACTTCTTTGGAAGTCAATTTAAGCTAACTAACTTTGTGTGCCACCTTCTAACTGTTGTCCTCATCAGATGTGACTCGCTCGAGATCAATTGCTGCTTAGGGATTTGATAACAATATTTGTGCCAATTTGAACAATGAATCACCAACCCACTACAAAATTAATGGTTGACCATGTTAGTTGGTTTCAACTACAAAGTAGAGTACTACAAAGGTTCTCAAAATTGGGCGCAGCCAATGACCTATCCAGGACGGAAGAACAGGGAGAATTAATGGGCACCCATACCCACTACCTACTTGACAGTGGTCATAAAAGAGCTCTTGGAGGAAGCATATTACCTCAAATTGGAAGATGAAAAGGAAAAGACGAAGGTTCCAGAGAAGTATTCAAAGAAGGCAGGACTTTTATATTACAGAAAAAAATTGTCATCAATCCCCACTTTCTAAGCTGTCTTATGCTACTGCATCAGCACCGCAACTCATAAGAGGCCGGTCATGAAGGTTTATCAAAGAAACCACAGTGACTCAATAGGTCTCTTCACTGCCCAGTAATGTGAAGGGAGAGGAAGGAGTTACCCACGCTAACTTAATAGGTCCCTTCACTGCCCAGTAATGTGAAGGGATAGGAAGGAGTTTGTTAGGTAGTGTGATACATGCCAGCATAAAAGAAAATTGAAAATATAGTGTATGCAAGTACAGATTTTTCTGGTTCAACATGTCTTTCCCGTCTGATCTCATGACCCAATCCTCAACATGAGATGCTTAACGCAGCCATTCAAGTTTATGGATCTGCAATTGAATGCATGTTGGCCAAAGTACACGTGATCTCCGACAACTGTCATCAGTTCCACAAGTAGTATGGGCTGACATATTGACGGAGTTCACAGAGACTAGAAAGGGTTGCCAAAGTGCCATACAAATTCACTGATCTTGGAGGTCACAAATCGTCTTAAAAAAAATCTCATTTCATCAGACAAAAATAACCTAACTGCTGCCAAGGTTGCCCCAAAATCTTCAGGACGGTTGTTTGACTTTTATCTTATATGCTTTTGCAGTCATGAACCTAAGGAATTGTGCAAATGGCTTCATTGGGTAAAATAGAGCTATAATACGAAATGGAAGCCAGTCACGGGCACTATGGCCACCCTCTTCCCAACCTACTCACTAATGTGTCAGGTACAACTCGCAAAGTAGATTATCAGTTACGAAGCTATAGAGACGGCTCTGCAAACCCGAGATAACATGGACAAGGCAGCAGATAGAATGAAGCGGAAGGCAGACAAAAAATCCTAAAAAATCACACTCGAAGTAGGAAAGTGGGTATATCCTAATTTCCAACCATAATGGCAACATTCAACGGTGGCACACAAAGTACAAAAGTTGGTTTCTAGGTATCGCTTGTCCATCTTATAGATGAACAAGAGAGAGATTTCTTGTCTATCTTACAGATGGACGAGATACCTAGGACTAATAGTTTTCAAAATTTAGGATCAACCATTCATCATGAAGAGACTGAGAATGATGTCATGCATAGAATTAAAACAGGAGAGATTGAGAAGGATGTCATACATAAAACTAAAATAGGATGGTTCAAATGGAGTATTTCTAGAGTACTTTGAGATCGAAAGATACCTTTGAAGTTGAAAGTAGTCAAAGAACAATTCTATAAGCAAGCTATAAGACCAGCTATGATTTGTGGATCAAAGTATTAGAAAATTAAGAAACATATCAAAAAAAATTAGTGTAGCAGAATGAGAATGCTAAGATGCATGAGTGGCAATACATTGGAAGTTAGGATAAAAAATAAATGTATTCGTGAAAAGTTAAGAGGTGACGTCAATTGAGGACAATATGAGAGAAAATTGTCTTAGATGGTTTAGACATGTGCAACATAGACTAATAGATATCCAGTAAGAATGAGCAATAAGACAGTAGTTAAAGAAACCGCTAGGTCTAGAGGTAGGCCTAAATGAACTTGAATTGAGATTTTCAAGAAGGATATGCTTTTTATTAGTGTTACAAAGGACATGGCCCTAACAGGGTTGAATGGAAGAAAATGATTCAAACAATTGACAAAAATATGGGATAAAGACTTTGTTGTTGTTAAATATGGGATAAAGACTTTGTTGTTGTTGTTAACTTGTTTTTATGAGATAGAAGGGAGAGTAGAAGTGGTGCATGTGTTGTCTCTGGCGTTAAAGATGAGTGCATGGTATTCTATATCAGCCAATTAAAAAAGAAAATTAGTAACGATAGGGTGGTGCAAAACTTGGCTCCATCGCTACTTTGACTTGTAGAAGATGAGCATGATTTCTTCCGAGTTAAAAAACATAACAAAAAAGATGTTTCCTTCTCAAAATAGCCGTTTCTCCATAACTCTACATCTGTAAGCTGCTAAAATAGTCTCATGATTCATCACGGACAGACTAATTGCATGACGAACTTGAGAAGTGGTTGCTTTGTGCAAGACGAGAGGAAATTAAACTTCCCATAAACTACTATCCAAGGAAGCAAATGCAAGATACAGCGCCCTATGTACGAATTGACCACTGTCAACAGGGGCGGATCCAAGTGATCCATGGGGTGGGCTGGAGCCCATCCCATTTTTTTTATGTACCTTTTTTTACCATGTAAATTTTAGTTTTTGATTTTTTTTTTTATATGGACTAGTCCAACTCTAGCCCCTCCAAATTTTTGGTAGCCCACTCCAGCTATAATTTCTGGATCCGCCCCTGACTGTCAACAACGGGCAACGCGAGCACACGCAAAACCAGAGGTGGAGTCTGCTGTTACATACATCACATTTACTATCTTTCCAACTACGAACTGCACTAAAAGCGTAATTTTCGATTTTCGACTTGACGACTATACAATCACCAAAAGCGCTATGCTGCACGGGTACGAGCACGACACGATACAATAAGGAAACGCTACAGGCAACAATCCGGGCGTACCCTGGTGTACTTTGGAGTGTTTCCAACGCAACGGAATGCGGCACCGACCAGCAAAAATCATAAACGGACTTCGACCAACCGTACAATATAGATTAAGACTACAGATCCAAGCCCTAATTCTTGAACATGATGATGTGAACAATCAATTTCAAGAACGATGAACCCTAAACTTAGATCTGTAATATAAGTCAACATAAAGCAGCTTAAAATCGCATAAATCCATCAAGTTCATGCAAACAAGAAAATAAGATCTTCCTACATGAATCAAGAATCGTAAAGTTAAGAGAACTCACCGATTTTGCTGATGGCGATTGGGAAGGATAAAATATCGAGAGGGGAAGAGAAACAGAAGAAAGAACCCAAATACTTGATATATCGGGTTGGTTAAGAGCAAGGTCGTTCCTTTTAGGCCGGGTCGGTTTACTGGGCATAATCGTTTGGTTTGCGAAATCATCAGATTAAAAAAAAAAAGTCACTATTTTTCTATGTTTTGATGTCAAACAAATTGAGAAGGAAAGAAAAGTGATTTCCAATGGAGAAAAATTAGAAAGAAAGTGATTCCATCCATCCAAGCAAGAAATTATTTTTCCACATTGAAATATTCACTTTTCTTTCCAAATTTTTTGGCATTTCCAAACACAAAAGGAAAATCAATGAGAATTGTAATTTGTCACTCTCGTTTCCTGTTATACGTATTTTCGTATGCGTATACGAGATTTCTGGCATTTATCAGGTGGACCGTGGTTAGACTTGTTTTGCTTAGCATAGTCTTGGTTTAATCTTGACTTGGTTTACCAATTTGGTTCGGTTCAATTTGACTTGGTTTGGCTTGGCTTAGCTTGGTTTGGCTTGGCTTAGCTTAGTTTGGTTTGAGATGGAGAGCGTTGATATATAACCCAACTCCTTCTCTCTCTCCTCATTCACTTCTTCATTTACTTCTTCTTCCTCTATTACTCTCCCATCAACCTAGAGAGGTTAGGCAAGTACAACTTGCTTCATGATGAATCTCAAGTTTTATTGTTCCATTCTCTTCCTTACTTGATTTTAAGCCTCTTTAGAACTTGACATTTGTGGGTTTGATGGATGAATTTTTTAGATCTAAGTTTGTAGCCTTTTCGATTTTCTTGGGTTTTGATCTACCAAACTTCATTATTTTCAAATTTTGATTGTTCTATGTTGTAGAGAATTCAATTTTACCCAAAGCGGACCTTTAAAAAGTTAGATTTCGACTTGTTTTGAAAACATTATGGCCAAAATAAGATTTGGACATTTTCTAGTTCATCTGTCTTGAATCTGGTAGGGACGATGAATAGTGCCGCAGAAATGCATAGTGCCGCATGGCTTGCATAGTGCCGCAGGCTTGCATAGTACCACAGGAATGAATAGTGTCGCATGGATGCATAGTGCCGTATGGTTTGCATAGTACCGCAGGCTTACATAGTACCGCAGGAATGAATAGTACCGCATGGATGCATAGTGCCGCAGGAATGAATGCATAGTGCCGCATGGCTTGCATAGTGCCGCATAGTGTCCATTTTGGCTATTTTGGCTGTTTTATGTCCTATTTGGCTGAATTGTGGCCAGAATTTCTCCCAACTTTCAACATGAAAGTTGTAGATCTTTTCTTTGGCTTCAAAAATATGTTACTAACTATTTTATACAAGTTTCTCTCATTCATGATAATGTAAGGATATGACACGATAGTGGCCTGTTAAGGCGCACTCTTAACAAGTAACAAGTAACATGACATGATAGTGGCCCATTGTGGCGCACTCTTAACAAGTAACCTTTACATGATAACTCTTGATTGTGATCCATCGTGGTGCACTCTTGACAAGTAACTTGACATGATAATTCTTGATGGTGGCTCGTCCTGACGCACTCTTGACATGATAAGTAATCTTGATAAGTAACCTAACATGATAATCTTGAATGTTGTTGCGACGGCTATCTTGACATGCTGATTAATAACTCGTCTTGGCACCGTGGGTGATTGTTCTTGAATGTGCTTGTGTAAGCTACCAGTCTCGTCTTGCATCATGTCTAGGACTTGCATCCCTAGTTACCACGGTCAGGGATTCATACTGAATCTGACTAGGTTAATGACTAGATTGATCAAGTAGTTCATAAAGAGATTTTCCAGTCATAGGCAATCCCGTTATTTGGGTGCTTTAATTGGACTTGTAGCCTGCCGTCAAGTAGCGCATTTCCAGCACACTGTCATGTGTTACACCCCCAAGTCACCATGGGATACATTTGTCTTCTGGGCGATGTATCCACCTAATAAAACTCTCAACCTGCGGAAGGATAACTGGATAGCTGCAGGGCTTGTGACTGTCGGAATATCTCATTGCATCTTGTTAGTAACTAGGCTTGTGATAACCCTAGTTAGTTAAAGTATCAAGCCGTACTCATTGCTTGGCCGTGATTGATGGATGGAGTCTAGTCTTGTCTAGACCATGCCAGTACATAGTTACTTCGGGACATTTTACAGTTTATGCTTACTTGTCGATAATTGGTTAGAGACTAAGTTCTGTTCAGGCAAAGGGTTAAACCCCAGTCCTTGTTTGGTTTACGGGTTGTAACTTGGTTACCGGAATAGTTCCTTAATTATCTTATCGTTTATCACCCTACTTTCATGCCTCCAGTTTTTTTGTTATTATTATGCTTTGTGTTCTAACTTGCTGGTTTTAGTTCCTAAGTGAAGCCTCCCTTGTAGCACTTGCTCTTTCTGGGGTCTGACTCAACTGGTTTTGTATGGCCAGATTTTGGAGCAGCACCCGAGGATCTCCCCGCCTTCCAGCCAGATGGTGAACACTAGAAGAAATTCTAACAACGAATGGATTTTTATTTTGCCCTCCCGCTCTATTGTAAAATTATTCTTTTGAGGCGTTTATCCGACGAGCAAGTGTTAGCTCGTGTTGAATACTTATATTTCTTATCTGCCTACGGGCTGTAACATGATTAACAAATCCTAGGGTTGATCATATATGACTGAAAATCTTGCTAGTCCTCGCATTTTGTACGACTAGCTTCATGATCATCTGTATATGAAATGTATGGGATGACTTACTATTGAATATCTGATGGTCTAACATCTTGTGACTTTTATTACTTGCTTGAGATTGAGACACTAGGCTTGTTCTTGACCATAAGAGACTGATGGCTTGTAGATAAACCCTCATACATCTAGACAGCCATGACCGTATATCGAGGTGGATTACACTTCTATATACGTAGCTGGCTGTGTCTGCCCCCGCTCTCTAGTATTCTGGTTCTGGGGCGTGACACGGTTTAAGTGGTGCCCCATGCAGGGTCTTGTAAATCAAGATTTGTGGAAGTTTTACCGAATAGATGTCTCAATCAGCACTCGTCCTTGATCTCTACTCGTATCTACTAATCCTTCTAAAATATTGACCTGATCACATGCTTATATCCTCGATCTATCTTGGTCCTTCCTTATTATTCCCCATGTCATTTCTTCAGTGGCATTGTTCCTGGTCCTACCGATCAGCAAGGTGGAGCACCTCCAGTGAACTAGCAAGCCCAGCACTCTAGAGCGGCCTCTCGAGTCATGCATTTCGAGGATCCAGAGCCCCCAGTTCAGCCAGTCCATCCTGCAGAGCCTGACAATGGAACCCTGGTGGGTCTCATCAGGGAATTGCTTGCATCTCAAGATCGTCGAGGTGATGCCCTGCACCAGACAGTACAAGATGCCATGGACAGAGTTGGTTACCAAGGGAACAATGCAGCCAACAACTTCAAGCGCCTGAACCCTTCCTTCTTTGACGACAGTGAAGATGCTATCGCTGCTGACACGTGGCTTCAGGACATAGAAGTTATCCTGGAGGCAACTAGGATTCCTGAGGAAGAGAAGGTGGCTGTAGTGCGCCTACAGTTATTGGACTTAGCCCGCACCTGGTGGGTGATGTTAGCAGTTGGATTGGCGGCGCTTGTCTCATGGGTGACATTCAGTGACAAGTTCCAAACCAAGTACTTTGACACAGTAGCTCGCTATGATCTGCAGACGAGATTCACTAATCTCAAGCAGATGGAAAGGACGGTCGACGGTTATGCGGACGAGTTTGTAAGACTTAGTCGATTTGCTCCCAACTTGGTGGCAACCGAATTGGACCGAGCCCAGCGATTCCAACAGGGCTTCACTTAGAGATTATTATATCAGTGGAGCAGTTTGAACACCAGACGTTTGATGCCGTCTTGTGAGCAGCAAAGAGGCATAAGTATACCTCGCGGAGGATCGTGGACAGAACCGGAAGCAGGAAGAGGTCCCATGGGTAGATGAGTCTGTCCTCAGCACCAGCCCCGGCAGCTAGGGCTTTGACTATTGGAGTTCCCCGAAGGGCGGATTCGGTTTCGTCGGTTCAGCACTCGACACCGACGTCCCCTCAACAACAGCAGCAGAAGCAGTCTTCCGCAATGGGCTGCACTCATTATGGAAAGCCAGGGCATGTAGTATCATAATGTCGCAGAGCACAGGGATTGTGCTTGGCTTGTGTGGCACCGAATCACAAGATAGGGTCATGTCCGAATAGAGCCAGTTCATCATCGTCAAACCTAACTAGTCCATCGGATAGGGGACCATCCCCAGCACCAATACAGCAGCAGTACCAGCCTCCGAGGCCATTGCCGCCTCAGGCACAAGCCTTCTAGCAGCAGAGGCCCCAGCAGTATGCCCCGACCCAAGCTCAGATGCAGAACCGGCAGAGAGGTTTCCAGCAGAGTATCTTCCTTATTCCTTATGCCTTTTAATTCCTTGCTTGCATGAAAGATTGCTTGATTGGCTGCTAGTCATAGATTGCTCATGATTAGTATAGTTTGCCCCGATATCTCTAGCCTCTTGATTAAATTCCGAGGACGAAATTCTTTTAAGGTAGGTAGAGTTGTCACTCCTGTTTCCCGTTATACGTATTTTCGTATGCGTATATGAGATTTCTGGCATTTATTAGGTGGACCGTGGTTAGACTTATTTTGCTTAACCTAGTCTTGGTTTAATCTTGACTTGGTTTACCAATTTGGTTCGGTTCAATTTGACTTGGTTTGGCTTGGCTTAGCTTGGTTTGGTTTAAGATGGAGAGGGTTGATATATAACCCAACTCCTTCTCTCTCTCCTCATTTACTTCTTTATTTACTTCTTCTTCTTCTTCTTCTTCCTCCATTACTCTTTCACCAACCTAAAGAGATTAGGCAAGTGCAACTTGCTTCATGATGGATCTCAAGTTTTATTGTTCCATTCTCTTCCTTACTTGATTTTAAGCCTCTTTAGAACTTGACATTTTTTGGTTTGATGGATGGATTTTTGTAGATCTAAGTTTGTAGCCTATTCGGTTTTCTTGGGTTTTGATCTACCAAACTTTATTATTTTTAAGTTTTGATTGTTTTATGTTGTAGAGAATTCGAATTTACCCAAAATGGACCTTTAAAAAGTTAAATTTTGACTTGTTTTGAGGAAGTTATGGCCAAAATAAGATTTGGACATTTTATAGTTCATCTGTCCTGAATCTGGCAGGGACGATGAATAGTATTGCATGAATAGTGCCGCAGGAATGTATTGTGCCGCATGGCTTGCATAGTACCGCAGGAATGAATAATGCCGCATGGCTTGCATAGTACCGCAGGCTTACATAGTGCTACAGGAATGAATAGTGCCGCATGGATGCATAGTGCCGCAGGAATGAATACATAGTACCGCATGGCTTGCATAGTGCCGCATAGTGCCTATTTTGGCTATTTTTGGCTGTTTTATGTCCTATTTGGCTGAATTGTGGCCAGAATTTCTCCCAACTTCCAACATGAAAGTTGTAGATCTTTTCTTTGGCTTCAAGAATATGTTACTAGCTATTTTATACAAGTTTCTCTCATTCATGATAATATAAGGATATGACACGATAGTGGCCTTTAAGGTGCACTCTTAACAAGTAACAAGTAACATGACATGATAGTGGCCCGTTGTGGCGCACTCTTAACAAGTAACCTTTACATGATAACTCTTGATAGTGACCCATCGTGGTGCACTCTTGACAAGTAATTTGACATGATAATTCTTGATGGTGGTCCATCGTGATACACTCTTGACATGATAAGTAATCTTGATAAGTAACCTAACATGATAATCTTGAATGCTGTTGCGATGGTTATCTTGACATGTTGATTAATAACTCGTCTTGACACCGTGGGTGATTGTTCTTGAATGTGCTTGTGTAAGCTACCAGTCTCGTCTTGCATCATGTCTAGGACTTGCATCCCTGGTTACCACGGTCAGGAATTCATACTGAATCTGACTAGGTTAATGACTAGATTGATCAAGTAGTTCATAAAGAGATTTTCCAGCCGCAGGCAATCCCGTTATCTGGGCACTTTAATTGGACTTGTATCCTGCCGTCGAGTAGGGCGCACTTCCAGCACACTGTCATGTGTTGCACCCACAAGTCACCATGGGATACATTTGTCTCCTGGGTGATGTATCCATCTAATACAACTCTCAACCTGCGGAAGGATAACTGGATAGTTGCAGGGCTTGTGACTGTCGGAACATCTCATTGCATCTTGTTAGTAACTAGGCTTGTGATAACCCTAGTTAGTTAATGTATCAAGCCGTACTCATTGCTTGGCCGTGATTGATGGATGGGGTCTAGTCTGGTCTAGACCATGCCAGTACATGGTTACTTCGGGACATTTTACAGTTTATGCTTACTTTTCGATAATTGGTTAGAGACTAAGTTCTGTTCAGACGAAGGGTTACAACCCCGGTCCTTGTTTGGTTTACGGGTTGCAACTTGGTTACCGGAATAGTTCCTTAGTTATCTTATCGTTTATCACCCTACTTTCATGCCTCCAGTTTTTTTGTTATTATTATGCATTGTGTTCTAACTTGCTGGTTTTAGTTCCTAAGTGAAGCCTCCGTTGTAGCACTTGCTCTTTCTGGGGTCTGACCCAGCTGGGTTTTTATGGCTAGATTTCAGAGCAGCACCCGAGGATCTTCCCGCCTTCCAGCCAGATGGTGAACACTAGAAGAAACCCTAGCAATGAGTGGGTTTTTATTTTGCTCTCCTGTTCTATTGTAAAATTATTCTTTTGAGGCGTTTAGCCGCCGAGCAAGTGTTAGCTCGTGTTGAATACTAATTATATTTCTTGTCTGCCTACGGGCTATAACATGATTAACAAATCCTAGGGTTGATTTTGTATGACTGAAACTCTTACTAGTCCTCGCATTTTGTACGACTAGCTTCATGATCATATGTATATGAAATGTATGGGACACCTTACTATTGAATATCTGATGGTCTAACATCTTGTGACTATTATTACTTGCTTGAGATTGAGACACTAGGCTTGTTCTTGACCATAAGAGACTGATGGCTTGTAGATAAACCCTCATACATCTAGACAGCCGTGACCGTATATCGAGGTGGATTACACTTCTATATACGTAGCTGGCTGTGTCTGCCCCCGCTCTCTAGTATTCTGGTTCTGGGTTGTGACATAATTTCCTAAAGGAAAGGAAATGACAAGGAATTGATTTTCTTTCCCTTCCATTCCGCAAACCAAACGAGGCCTAAGGGTCTGTTTGGTAATTATGGGTAGTGGTTATGAGATATTTTTAGAATAGCAGAAATAAACGGTTATAAGGGGTCCGATTTTTGGTAGTTTTAAGTAGCGACTTTTAAACCAGTCTACTTCATACTTGGTAATTCATTAACCATCGGTTTTGAAAGTTTTCTATAATAATAAGATTACCTTTATATCCATATATAAATAAAAGTTATTTTTGATAAAATATGGATTTATGGACGTGAAGGTAACCCCTGCATCAAAAAGACTTTATTGCATTATTGTCTCAGAAAATAACTCTACACCCATTGGAGCTCCAAGGACAAGTACACGGCAAGTTCCTAGATTTTTTCTTCAATCGGGAAGAAAAGAGCAGCCGCAGGAAGGAAAGAAAGAGAAACACAGAAAGAAAGAAAAATAGGGTTTAATTATTAGTAATTATATTTATATTTTTTGGCGAGAATATAAATGTAACAAAATAATAAAGCAACCCAAAACCCACCGATTTGGAGTGTTTATAAAGCCACCCAAAAATATATTACACCAGTTTTGGATGGTTTTTGAGCCGACCAAATCTAGTGGTTCAAAAAATTAACAAGCATGGGTTTTCATAAACGGTCGGTTTAGAAACACCCCAAAGCCGATGAAAACACCATTACCAAGCAGACCATAAATACTTGACATAACCCTCTGTAAATTTTAATTTCATAGACGATTTAGTTCCTTTTGTAGGACCGTTGAGCACCTCTAGAGGAGGGTTAATAGAGTGTGTGTGTATGCAGCGGAATAAATATCACAATTAAAATTTTTTGTGATGTGGCTAATCAAATATAGGTAAGAGCAGATAAACACAGTATATGAGTTGCAGTAAAAGTAAAGAGTTAAGAGGATTCAAACTCAGTGACACAACGATATATACTAGTTTTTCTCGTAGAGGACTAATCTAGTCTCGAGTACTCATGCTCGATGTTAATCCACTATGGTACAAGCTTTAATTGAGTGCTTACAACTCTTACAACACCGTGCTTGGGGATAAGTGCACGACTGACTTCAACAACACAGTGCTTGGCGACGAGTGCACGACCGACTCCAGAAGGCGATTGAAAACTGAAACGTTTTCTGAAATAGCCTCCAATACAACTCTTCAACACCAAACTGTAGATTGAAAGAACTATTACTGCCTTGGCTAAGAGTACTATAGGCTAGATTTGAAAGTGTAGCTCGTAAAAAACACTTAAAGGAATAGGGAGAGAATGAGATTGGATGATTTGAGAATGTGAAAGTTCTTCTCTATTTATAGTGTTTTATGAACCGAATTCGGGCTGAGTTTGGATGCAGAAATTTTGCATTCGAACATTGAATGTAGATATCTAGGGAATTCAAAAATAAGTTGAAACTATCCTGACCAAACTCGGGCCAAGTTCTGTAGTGCCTCGTCCCGATAGGCGGCAGACTATGTAATATGCTTATGGCGAGTCAGACTCGGTCGAAAACTTAGATGACTAGTCGGACTCGATCGCTGAGCTTGGCTTACAATAACACTTTGTGGCATCAAATAAATCGATTTGGAAGAATGTTACGAGAATCGATCCAACTAATGGAATAACTTCTGTTAGAAAAAGTCCTAGATGCAACATATTGCATTTCGACGAGTGAGCTCTATATAAAAGTCCCTTCGACGGGACCGGACTGCTGTATGGTTTTCTTGAGTTTTTGCTGCTTGGTTTTGATGAATGTATTTTCGTGTCGATTTCTACATTCATTCTACGAATTTCGAAACAAAGGATTAAAGAAGGGATTCTGATAAAATGTTGGTGCCATTGCAGGAGCTCACGTAACTGAAGCTTGAACGTTGCGAAGCGCTCCGACCCTCGGCATGATCAAAATACTTGGTGGGTGATTTGGCCCCTTCTTTTCTACTCTATCCTGCAAATAAAATTCTTTTGCCTCGAACTTATTCGAATCGATGATGCCAAGTTAAATGCATGCCAAATCACTAAGATTAAGAACTCGGGATAACTGTATCGATTTAGAGTAAATTACTCTAAAAATATAAGTTTTACATCAAAAAGCAAAAAGTTAAGATTCTAGAAAAGAGATAGACTATTACATGATCTGCAAAATAAAATAAAATGTTGGATGCGACATACGGTGCCTCAGGGAATTTGGTGCCTATGGGATGCTAAATCGAAAGTATGACTTTGGGAAAAATGATTCGTTGCATGAGTTGAGAAAAATGATAATGCTGCTCAATACTGTCTACACTATGCAATATGTTTCATATATTAAGCTGTTTACGCATTGGCATGGTCATAGACAACTTGTGCACAAGTTTGATTTTCTTCGAAACGGTATCTGGGACCCTGGAACCGAATCGACCTACGGGGAATGAATAATTATGCTACGACACTAATGTGTTGCGGAACTTTCAGCCAGGCTCGCAACCTAGACTAAAAGGATCATAATGTCGTTGAGGTAGTCGCAAGTGGTATGTAATACCAATGACCGCACATGTAAGATAGTAGCATGCTCACCTATTGTCTTATGTAGGCAGTAAGTATTATTTCTATTTTTATGCAGGGACGAGCACGACCGTGGTAAAAATTGTGATAAACTGCTATGTTTTTACTGTATGCTTTTACTATTCAAAAAAAGGCTATCAATATGAACTGAATTTATTTAGTTCTAAATAGAAAGAAAACTCCAATGCATGCCTACCTTAACAATCAAAGTCGGTTTAGACGAGTGGGTTCGTCCCGCTCACTAGTGTATTCCCAAGTGTACTAATCCTCCAACCCCACAGGTGACGAGAACTCTGGGGGTGCACGGTGCTAGGCCAAAGCTGAAATTCATAGAGTTGTTTTGAAGCTCTTCCTATTCTGAAGTATTTTGAAGCCAATTCATCGAAGGCTTTCAATGTATACAAGGGTGAATGTATGGAACAACAAGTACTAGTTCAGGCAGCTTGTCGAGTATTTTCTTTTATTTCAATCAATGTAACCGCAACGACATATCTAGTGTAATTACGACTTGCACTTTATTTCAAGCTATTAATGAAAAGCATATTTCTATCTTCCAATACCGCGTATTCAATTACTCTATGATTTGTGAAGTTTCAACTTGATGGTCAAATAATTAATCAAATGTAATATTCTTGTCTTGTATGAGTGCAACTCCAAACTCGTACGATATCACGCCCTAGCGAGGACGATCGATTCGGCATAATCGATGCGAGGACGAACGGTTTGTCGAATCGGGACATGACAAATTGGTATTACAGCACAGTTATATTTCCTCGGATGTTCGAAAAATATTTTATTTGGAATATTGGTTGCGATTGCTCGATTGAATGCTTGTCGACATGTTGCGTGAAATAAAAGTTTCATACAGGTAAGCCCGTAGATATTTTGAAAATACTAAAGAGTTTACACTGTTTTGTAAGAAAATGACTAAGAAAAATAATCTCTCCACAACAAACAACGCTGCGGATGGTTCAGAAGGCGCTGGCCCTAGCAAGACTACAATGGAAAAAATGTTGCGTTTGATGGAGGCGCAACAGCAACAGGTTTAGGCGCAGATCCAAGCCTAATTTGGTGCGCAACAGAAGCAAATGGACGTCCTAACGCGGATCGTAAGCAATATGGCAGATGGCACCAACGCTACGATTATGGTACCTAAAGAGAGGAAAGAAGACCAAAAAGAAGTTCAACCCTGAATGATGAACTCTTCTTCCTTGTTCAAAGCAATAGAGTTTTGTAATATAAACCCACCTAAGTTCAACGGCCGAGCAGAACCTGATGTGATCGTGGGATGGCTCACGGAGACTGAAGACTTATTTAATCTTCTCTGTATCAAGGGGTCCCAGAGGGTAGCATGTGCGGCATTATAACTACAATTGAGGGCCTATGATTGGTGGGCGGTGAAGAAACATGAAATCTACGAAACCGACCCCAGTACCAAGATTTTCTGAGAAATGTTCAAGGAAGCCTTTCTTGAGCAGTACGTTCCTCGTGCCGTCTGTCGTCAAAAGAAGACAAGTTCATGATGTTAAGACATGGGAATATGTCAGTTGATGATTATGACTCGAACTTCTCAAAACTTGCAAAATTTGTTGGCACCTTCCTATCCAACAAGGACGCCTGGTGCGAATGCTTCCAACAAGGTCTGAATGACGAACTGCGAAAGGATGTTATGAATCAAAAGTGTTGAACCTATCGTGAGTCCTACAATGTTGTTCTTGATAGCGGGCAGATCATTGTCGTATGTTGCAACGAGCCGCACATGTCGTCCATAACAATTTCAACAAGCGTCCTAATGACGCCGGAGGATTAGGAGTATCAAAACGTCTGAACACATTCAATAACAGGGGCAATGGTGGACAATAATGTAACAAATACAGTAGGCGTGGGCATCAGACGACCGATTGTGTTACGAGAACTTGCTATAAGTATGGCAAGATAGGCCATATGGTTCCATTTTGTCCCATAAATGCTTCAAATCATACAACCCTCCAAGAAATGTTCCGAACCCTCCGAGGAACATTCCAAATCAGTATAGCGCGCCTACACTACAAGGCACAAATGCGATGCCCATGAACCTGTAGAATCAACGCCATAGAGCGCAAGGCGGAGTCTATGTACTGACTCGAGATGAGGCGTTCACTTTCGATACTGTTGTAACAGGTATATTACTTTATAAAAATATACCTGCTCGAGTACTATTCGATTCCGGTGCGACGCATAGTTTTATATCTGCCAATTATGCTAAAGAAAATAAATTTGCTATGCAATCGTTAGATATTAACATTAGCATTAGCACTCCATCGAGAGTCGATATGCCCATAAAATTTATTTGTTGGAACGACTACATTTGTATCGGAGGCAAAAATCTATCCCTGGAAGTCATTGTACTAGACATCAAAGAGTATGACATAATCCTGGGTATGGATTGGTTGGGCGCCTGCCATGCAACGATTGAGTGTGCAGAGAAAAAAGTTGTGTTTCGTCTTCCTGGCGAGACAGAGTTCTTATATTCGTGCGGTGAAGTATCAAAGACAGCGATGGTGGTATCGACAATATCGACGAGGCGTATGTTGCGTTCCGGCTGTGAGGGATACTTGGCATCAGTTCTAGATACGAGGAAGGATAATGCAAACACAGTACAGACTGATGTTGTGGCAAATTTTCCTGATGTTTTCCTAGACGAGATGCCCGGGATGCCGCCGGATCGAGAATTAGAATTCGGCATCGATACCTTCTGGGATACATGGTTGATATCAAAAGTGCCTTACCGAATGGCTCCAGCAGAATTGAAGGAGATGAAAGTACAATTACAAGAGTTGCTAGACCACAGATTTATTCGCCCTAGCGTCTCTCCGTGGGGAGCTCTCGTGCTGTTTGTGAAAAAAAAGACGGATCGATGCGCCTATGCATCGACTATCAAAAACTCAACAAGGCTACCGTGTAGAATAAGTATCCACTGCCACGAATTGACGACTTATTTGACCAACTGCAAGATGCGTCAATATTTTCAAAAATTGATCTTCGTTCAGGCTACCACCTGTTGAAGATCACGTATCGAAGTCTGCCTTTCGTACTCGATATGGTCATTATGAATTCTAAGTCATGCCGTTCGGTTTGACGAATACTGCAGCCGCTTTCACGGATTTAATGAACCAAGTCTTTCGACCCCAAATCGATAAATCTGTAGTCATGTTCATCGATGATATCCTTATCTACTCAAAAAATTGAGAAGAGAATGCAGAGCACTTAAAGACGGTTGCTCCAGACTCTGCATGAAAATAAATTATACACCAACGGAGTAAATACGAGTTCTGATGAGTAGCATGACGTTCCTTGGACGCGTGATCTCTGCTGAAGGCATCGCTGTAGACCCTGAGGTGGTGGTAGATTGGAAATGACCTACCTCGGCTAGCGACATTCGGAGTTTCCTGGGTTTAGCAGGCTACTACCGAAGATTCATACAAAGTTTTTCCAAATTAGCATCGTCTCTGACTCGCCTTACCCAGAAGGGAGTCGTATTTCAGTAGAGTGACGACTGTGAAACCAACTTTCAAGAGTTGAAACAATGGCTCATCTCAGCTGCAATCCTTGCACTTCCAGATGGCCCAGAAGATTTTAGATATTTAGCGATGCATCAAGAACTGGCCTAGGGTGCATGCTCATGCAGAAAGACAAAGTTATCTCCTATACTTCAAGGCAGTTGAAGCAGCACGAGAAGAACCATCCAACACGTGACCTAGAAATGGCAGTGATCGTGTTTGCGTTGAAACTCTAGCGGCACTATCTCTACGGTGTGGCTTGCAGAATCTACACAGATCATAAGAGCCTCAAATACTTGTTTACCCAACGAAAACTCAACTTACGGTAGCAGCGTTGGCTCAAACTCATAAAAGACTATGAGCTAACGACCGAGTATACGCCAGGCAAAGAAAACATTGTCGCATACGGGCTGAGCAGAATATTCATGGGATCACTAGTCCTAAATAATGTTATACGATGAGACTTAGAAGCGATGGGTATTGAACTAAGAATTGAGTATCGATATCTGTATCTGGCTCAGTTAAAGCTTGGGTCGAGCCTCCTTGGCAAAATAAAGACCACACAGAAGGACAATCTATTCCTGAAGAAGATGCGTGAGCTGATTTCAACATAAAGGGCGACCGACTTTATGGAAGACAGAGATGGGACGATGCGACTAAAAGGAAGGCTCTGTATTCCTGAAACTGTCGAACTCATGAAAGAAATTCTGACGGAGGCACATTATGTGAAGTATTCATTACATCCTGGGAGCACCAAGATGTATAAAGACTTGCGTACAAAATTTTGGTGGCACGGCATAAAAAAAGACGTGGCTACCTTCATGTCGCGGTATATGGCGTGTCAGCAAGTGAAAGCAGAACACCAAAGGCCAGGCGGGGAGCTCCAGAACGTCGCCATTCCCAAGTGGAAGTGGGACAATATCTCGATGCATTTTATCATAGGATTTTCGAAGACGTCACGAGGGAATAACGCGATTTGGGTCATTGTTGATAGATTGACCAAGTCGTCTCACTTCATCGCAATCAAAGTAGCATGGAGCGTCGATCGGTTAGCACAAGTCTATGTGATAAGATTGTTCAACTGCACAGGGTACCGGCCATTGTAGAAGCATGAAAAATTTTCAACAAATGAAGCCCCCGCCCAAGTCAGTATAGCTCCATGCGCCCAGTCAGTGTAGCTCCATGCGCCCAGTCAGTAGAGCTCCATGCGCCCAAGTCAGTGAAGCTCCATGCACCCAGTCAATGAAGCTTCATGCACCCAGTCAGTGAAGCTTCACGCGCCCAGCCAGTGAAGTTTCATGCGCCCAAGACTAGCTCCCTCGAAAGGATGGCGCATAGCCTGAGACATGGCTATGCGCCCAAGCCTGACTCAATCAAAGCCATGATCAAAACGTGCACCGAAGCATACGACCACGTCAGTCTCCATGAGCAGTCGTGTACCAAAGCATGCGGCTACGTCAATACCACGACCAACCCACGATCTTGCAGCCTGTATGCGCCTACATTCTATGCGCCCAAAGCAGGACTATGCGTCTACATAAAAACCAGCATGTTTCCTCATGTGGGCGCATAACATCATTCCAGCTCAAGAACGACTATAAAAGGGGGGCCTCTTCCCTCTTCAAAAGATAGAACAGAGAGCATTTTCAAGAGCCAAATTGCTGCACTTCTTGCCAGTGAGCCGATAGTTAGCAATTTTCTTAGGTTTTCTTCTACTTTTGTAATCGGAGTGTTAACGGAGTAAAGGAGCAACTGCCGCTCGATCTCCATCGTCCCATTCCCCAGAATTCTTTTTTGTACTCGGGGATCCTCAGTGCAGGATCTCTCAGGCGTACTCGATTTGTGGTGCCTTGCGCCAGTAAAAGAAAAGACATCATTTTTTTTTCTTTTTTGTGTGCGTCCACAAAAATGGCGACTCTGCTGGGGACTACCTTTTCCTCTGACGAGAAGGTGGTGACGCAATCTATACCGACAAAGTGGGGAGTACTCAGAAGATGCTGATCATAAAGTTTGATCAGCAGGCGTTCGAAGAGATGCTCTCGTAGGACGGCTCTACTCCCTCAAAATCAGCGAAGCCAAACAAGTCTTACAAGACTTGGCTTCCGAAGGCTCGCTGTACATATCCTGCTAGTGTCATAGCAGATATACAGCTGGAGGACTCTGTCACATGGGCGCATGACTTTGCCACAGAAGTTCCACAAATGGAGAAGGCTCACACCGTTTCGGGCTCTACTAGCCCAGTGACTTCTTTCCTGCACAACCAACAACAGGGTGTTCAACATCCGATACTTGGCAAAGAAAAACACTACGATGTCAAGAATCGGGGTGTACGACACTCTGGCCGAACCCGACGAGGCTCACAAACAAAGGAGGCCAAATTGGGAGAAAACAACGTTGCTCCACCAGGCATGCGCCCAAGTTAATGCACCCAAGGCCATGCGCCCAAGGGAGTGTTTGGGCGCATAGCCCCAACCAGAATACTTCTGTCTTCAGCAGGCTGGGCATCCAAAGCTATGCGCCCAAGGCTATGCGCCCAGGCTCTCTGGATCCATACTACGCGCCTATATCAAGGAGGCTCAGACATGCTGCCAATGTAAAACCCCTAAATTTTTACCATTTTTTTATTATTAAAATTTGGTACCGATATAAAATTTTTTGTATTGTACGTCGCATAGTCATATTGAACGTCGCGCACGAAATTTTATTTTTCGTGATTGCTCGACGAGTGCGAATATGTGCGAGCGTACACATTTTTGGAAAAATATTTTTTTCCTATTTTTATAGTTTCAAGAAAATATATATAATAATTATTTTTAGCTATCAAAATTCTAAATTTATAATTTTATTTATGAGAAGCTTTTTTAGACAGTTATAATAATAAAATATATTCTTATAAAATGGTATGCTAGAAAAGTGTATATTTGTAAATATTATTTGTGCATACATATTTTGTAATTAATTATTAGTTTATTTTTTAAATATAATAATATAATTTTTGAAATTATTATTTATAGTATTTTTGGAAAACTATATTTCAAAATTATGGTGGCAATTTAAATCTTGATTTGAATTTATGGATTTATTTATATAGTTAAATATTTAAAATTTGATTTATCCCATTAGATTTAAACTAAACATTTAATTAGATTTAAATTGGATTTGTATTTAGATTTGGATTTGATTGATTTTAAATTAAATTATGAATTATCTAAACTGGGTTTAAATGAATCCTAATTCTTATCCAATTGAAAATTTCCACATCCTATAAATAGGCAGGTACTCCTCCAACTTTTTATCATTCTCTACAAAATTTCTTCCACCATAAATGTGAGTGCATCGTGTCCGTGTCCATACCCCCTTCCATCCACTATAAGGTTCTAATATAATTACATTATCATCTGCGTGTCGGACAACCCTCGACACGAGCCAAATATCGAAAACCAATCACAAAACCCTAAATTTTCTATACACCTCCCTAAGAAATTCCTACAGCCACCAAGTCTCAACCAACCTGGCTATCCACGGCCCCAACCCCCTGACTGCCTCTGGCCAATACTGGCCGAACCCCGCCAGCCGAGTTTACTGCCACCACCACCGAACCAATCTCCTGGCCATCTTCCCAACATAACGACCACCCTCGTCACCATCTTCAACTATCCGACACCATCCCGGTCGACCCACGGCTCCCGACCATTGCCACCACTGGCCGAAGCCGTTGGTACAACCACCACCATTTTCGTTCTTCCTAAATCACCTCGGCCACAACCTATCATCCATCTCGACCCGTCATAACTACCATCACCATCGTAACCACCACTGCCACCACGACCAATGGCCGGACCGCCACCACCACCACCGTTGGCATCCCGCCAACCAAACCACCGCCACCAAGAACAGAAACAGAAAACCCTAACCCTAAAACTTACCCTCACTTGAGTCGACCGCCGCCCACGTCGAGCCCTCCTTCGACCGCTCCCTCTTCCTCTTCCGACGCAGATCGGCCGGTCCTCCGTGCACGAGAAGCCCTCTTCCGCCCTGCCCTTGCAGCCCCGGCCGCACGTCCGCCCCTTCCTGACCGCACCGCCTTTCCAAACCCTCTCCGGCTCCACCCCTAGTCGCCGCCTCCGCGCCCTCTCTTCCGCCCGTAGCGACGCTGTGAGCCCTTAGCCCAATTTTTCTATTTAATTATTTATTTAGTTATTTTTTTGTTATTAAATATTGCTGAAGTATTAACTAATTCATAGATTTACTAGATTAATCCATGTACATATATTTATTATATGATGTGAGACTTGAATAAATAAAGAAAGGAATGATAGAAGGGTCTCTTTACAAATACCTAAACTGTGAGGGAGTGGGATGCAAAATCCCATGTTCAAATCAAATTCCCAAACGGCCAGAACCTCAAACCTACTTTGGCCGATCCCTTTTTGAAACTAGCCTTGTTGATAAACCAAAGCCTAAGAAAGGTTTCCTTCCCTTGATCCTTCGATTGACCAAAAGATCAGTTCAAATCCTAATAGATAACGGCCAGTACAAATTCAAACCCTATTTTTGAAAACCAAATTTAAATACCAATATTTCCTTTTAACATTTGAATATGAGGATAATATGTGTATATAAAGGGGAGATGATGAAGCAGCCGACCTCCTCTATCCCTCTCCTCTGCACTCGTACAACATTAAATTCTCCCTCTTCTTTCCTGCTTAAATCGTGGACTTCCCACTTCCATCTGTCCTTCGTGCTATTATCAATCACAGAGGTTCATCATCGAGGTAACAAACCTAACCTTTCTTCTAACCATCTATAAAAAACCAGTAGAAGGGTAGCATATCATGTGGTTGATAGTGGGGTTGCTATCGATCATAAATATTCTTGGCACATATTTGGAACGCAGATGGGTTCTACAAGGAAGTGTCCGGGGTTAGGAGCACAGGTATATACGACCGCACACAGTACCAAATATCTGGAGTAGGGATAATAGGTATCTTGGTATGCAAGCGAGTCTAATTGAGACAGATACGAGTGTCAGATATCCGGTAGTCTAGTGTAGCAATCAATATGGGTGTAACGAGTAGAGAACTCACCGAATATGCGTTCCTCTGACAGCAGGTCAAGATGAACACACGTGGAACCCTTCCCTCTATACATACTGACTTCGTACAACAGTCCCACACTAAATACTCATAAATTCTAAATTGGCAATCCCATTCATTTGTATGTCATATATATCCATGAATATATATATACTGATACCTGCCTATAGAAGATGCATACTGATATTTCCTTTTTGATTGATTAGAATCTCTCTGATATGGCCTGACCAACTCCAAGTAGAAAACCATATAAGGCTGTGGTGTCTGCACCTACAAGAGTAAGGAGTACCAGACTGAACACGGATACCTGGAAACTAGTGTCGTATGTCAGGGAACCATGAATGGCAGTTACTCGCAAACACACCATCGCATACCCTGTTTTAATTAATCATGAGATATCAGTCCTTGGCATTTCATCTCTAGACTGTTTCAGTCCATACTACCTTAGTATCAGTAGTTATGTAGGTTACTGAGTTATTGAGTAAACCAGAGTGCAGATATCAGAATAGGCTTTACTGCAACATTTCAAAGGAGTTAGCAGAAGCAAGCCTAGATAGCTGTCCAAATCAGCCCATCACTGATTAATTAAAACATTGGGATTTCCTTCCTTGCATACACTAATGGTTAGAATTGCATTGTATCAGAGATTTGGGGGAAGGCGAGTCTTGGTTTAAAGTTAGATATGCGTATCAGAGTAGAATAATTCCAGTGTGCAGAATAGGACAATAGGGGATATGTTTGACAGGTAGGAGGTGTAGAAATTCCTGGGAACAGAATATGTGAAGGGAAATTGGCCTATTCGATACTGATTTCGTTGTTCCCTGGGTCAATAATGCACAGGAGATCTTGGGCATTATCCTCCACTATCGTTTTCTACACTCTTATGAGAGGCCTTTCGCAGTAATTCTTGTATGTCCACAATCATTCACATAGGAAACTGTCAAAACTTTTAACCAGTAGACTTGCATTTCCTTAGAGATCCATGAACCCTATGTCCCAGTTAGCAAAGTTTCAGATATAGGTACACTAGTGTGCAGGAGAAATAAGGATTGGATCCTCGGGATTAAACCTGGTTACCAGAAAACACTGGTACAAATCATATGTTCTGCCATAGTTTCCGGTGACTTGAATTATGTATCAGTTGAATGATGTGTGTTAAATTGACTTGTTAGAGGTAAACAAGGTTTTCTCTACTCGAATACCTGTTCCAATTAGTCTTGTTCACGCTCTCGCGTCCGAAAAGCGGGTGCGGGTCGTGACAAGTTTTTTTTGGTGGCCCATGCAGGTCAGAGCATATCGTACCGGTTACGTAACTGTACTGGTACGAGCCTACAAATTTGACTAAACCTTAGAAATCTCAATCCACTCTGCCTTGAAAATTTATTTAGAAATTTCTCTACCGCCTTTGAAACCTCGTATTCGTTCTCGATTATTCTCCCTTGCCCTTCCGTACCATTGATTCTCGTTCCTTCCTATTTCGGGGTGACGAATGATCGTGCTATCTAAAATTCATCAGAGATTCCTAAGAGCTAGTGGCCGGTGACGAATGACCATGCATTTATTTATTATTCTCTAGATGCCATTAGTGCCTCGGTTGAAACACAAATGTGCCGTGCATTTACCCTCGTCTAGCTGCCGTTAGTGACTCACCCAAGAGCTAGTGGCCGTGCATTTATTTTTCTCTAGTTGTCCCTTAGCTCTCACTCGAGTGCTAATAGGTCGTGCATTTACTTTTCTCTAGACGCCACTAGTGCCTTGGTTGAAACGCTAATGCGCCGTATTTCTAGTCTCGGAAGCCCTTGTGTGGAACGTTGTCTTTAAATTGTATTTTCACATAGAATGATTAAGGACCTTTAATTGTGTAGTCACATATACTTTTCTGTTGAGCTTTATTTATTCAGTTATTGGCATGATATTATGTGTCTTGTTACGTCCCTCTGAGGACCTGGTTATCTCGCCAGGTGTGTGCTCTTGTCTTTCGCAGGTGTTCTAGCTCAAGCCGTGATCATCGCTATTTCTTCGAGGATGATTGCACTTCGATCGTCTTCGCTTCACTCGCCAAACTTATTTCATTTCCATGTATTTCTTTCCTTACTTGTTGGTAGTAGATTTGTCTCCGCCCAACATATTGTATCAAGACAATTCATAATTATTATTTAAAATCTTTCATTCTTTTATTTTGTGAGGATGAGATTAGTCATAGTTTTACTGTATTTACAGCTTATGTATCCATACGAGGCCTATGTACTTCGTATGAGTACAGCTGGCATGTCTACGTTCCTAGTCCTACGTATTTTAGGACTGGGGCGTTACATGTTTTGGTGGTGGCCCATGCAGGTCAAGATAAATTGTTTGGTTACTTTACTGTACCAAGCAAGCCTACAAATAGGATTAGAAGTCTAGGATCTCATCCACATACTTGACCTCTTTCATTGATTCCATATTCGAACAACCGTTCGACTCATCAATTGCATCTTGCTTGATTCCTTCCATCATAATTGTTATCTTCACTTCGTGCTTACTAGAGATTGACTCTACTAGTTAGATGTCCCAAACACCCTTAGCTTAATTCTTTAAGTTGGGTAGAACACCCCACGACCTGACACACCCTTGACCATTGTAGCACCCAGGTTTCCAAATGAGGGTAATTTTGAAATTTTGTGTTTATAATTATTTTAATAATGATATTTAATTCATGATATGATTTTTGGTGATTTTAAATCATTTTAAAATTATTTAAATCAATGACTAGTGGTTTTAACATTTTGCTAGTGAAACCCTAGAGACTGTTTGACCTAGAGCCTAACCATGTGATTATAATATTTTAATGTCATTTTTGACCTAAGGATATTTTTGCATTTGACCTCTTTGAATTATTTTGATATTATTTTATTATTTATGATATTGTTTTGGGGTTATTTGAGTCAGATTCGAATTTCAACTCAATCCGACTTGAAACGGGGACCCGGGGGTAGTTTGACTCTATTGGAACCCACACACTAGTTAGACATGGCCCACATGATATTAAATTTAGTCCACATGATAGAAATATTTTAGTTAGAGGTTAGACTAATTATTATGGATAAGTTTAGTGTGATTAGAGACTTTAGAATGACTAATTTAGCCCCAACCAATTAGCCCTTTCCTAATACTCATAGAATAGGTTAGTGGGAGCATTTTGGACCTTACATAATAGGACAAATAGCCCCATATGGCCAGCCACTTTGGGAGAGGATAGGCTCAAGTTCATTTCATTATTCTCATCCACACACTCTCTCTTGTTCTTCCTCAAATTCCTAGAGAGCAATCCCTAGCAATTTTTCCACCAAATCCTTCCATTTTACCACCAAATCTTCTTCTTTCCTTCTCCATTCTAGCCAAGGAGGAAGCTACCCAAGTTTGGAAGGATTCGGAGCTCGTTCGTGTCCTTTTGGAATCTCTATGTGTCGGTGTCGCTCCGGGAAGGCTTTTCTTCGATTCGATCTACCGGAAGGTATAAATCCCTTCTCCTTTTTATTTCCTCACATATATAGGTCTATTTTGAACCCATAGGAATGACTCCCATGGTTGTATCTCCATTTGTGTCCATTTCGTGTCCATTTGGAGGTCATAGGAGTGTCTTTTGTGTTGTGGTTGTGTCCATGTGGGAAAATCCCAAATTTGGACACACTATGTGTTGTTGTTATGTATGAATGAATTATTACATGTTTAATCTCATATTTTTGTATTGGAGATGTGTTCTATAGTGTCTCATATATATATATATTAGTGTAGAGAGTGAGTTCTTGATATATTATGTTATATACTTGTGTTCTTTTGTCTCAAACTACCCAAATCCGTCATGATTTTTATCCACATTTTTAATTTCAGCCATAACTTAGAAATGTCATAACTTCTTGCTCAAAGCTCGGTTTAATCTCCCATTTTTTTTAAAAGAAGCGTATTGAAGTTAGCTTTCCAAAAACATGTATTAATAGGCCTAATTCTTTCTGTAACTTTCTGGAGAATTATTTGAGTGTCAGCTGTACGAAAGACAAACGCGTTCTCGGTGTTTTCGCGATTTCGGGAGTTTCCGGAAACGAAAACGCGATCCGTTTGAAGTTTCGGAAAGCTAACACATAGATCTATAACATAATTTAATCCTAGATTTTAATTCATGCTGATATGGTACAGTATTGATTATTAGTAGGAGTTACTATTCGGCATATGCATTTTGTGCACCCTTGTGTGTAATATAATGTTCTATTTGATTTTAACCCATGTTAATGTATATACATTATGTAATTAAATAGAGAATGCAAGCATGAGTAAATGGTTAAATAAATGATATATGAGGTGTAAGTATCCTATCTAATATAAGCATGTATAAGTATGGCTTGTAATGAATATATAGATTCCATAGTATGTAATGTATGGTGCATATAGTAGTGCAAGTGAATAAATAAATGATGAATGAATGCAAGCATGAATGTAATATAATAATAGATGTAATGTATGCAATATACAAGTTAATGAGGTGTAATATTCTATGTTAACACAAATCCTATATTACCTCATGTACCCCTTACACTATGTTGACACTATCACACTTGACACTTTGTTCACTTACACTTTGACACTCTTTGATATGTATACACTATGTATGCCCATTTAACCCTCACTTGCCCCTTTGCCATGTTCACATACACACACATAGCCTCTTAAATAAGTATTTATGAATATAGTTAACTTAGCTATGTATGTATATTATATATATGTTAGCATATTGTGTTGTAATATATAAGTTTATATAACCATTTGAAATGCCATGATTATAGACCTAATGTTGAATACCAATATATGCATGTGTATATATGTGTAGACATATATAGCTTAAAGTAATAGATTACCTAGTGTATATCCAATGTGAATTCTTGCCTATTTGAGTATTAAATAATTGCATGCTATATAGAGTTGGGTGTATGTTGGCTTGTATAGCCTTGTATTGATGTGTGCTTGCTAGGATAGTCTTGGTTAGGCCTAGTAAGACTTGCTGGCTTAGGACATGACCTAGTTTGACCTAGTTTGACTAGTGCAGTTGACCAGAGTTGACCAAGGGTTGACTTTGGCCTAATTTGACCTAAATTCATGTAGAATGCATTGTAGTGCTTTATATTACCCTTCTGGACATGTTGTGACTTGTGCTGTTCTAATTAGGAGCCAGACACCTCTCCTCGGACAGTATCTTTACCTTGGACATTCAGATATCAGGCGAGTACATTCTCTGATCATTTTATATCCTGCTTAGAATTATTTCCTGCAGTAGATTACTTTACTTGTACTGTCACGTTGGTCACACGGATTGGTACTATATGGATCCTTTCTTGAGATGTTATCCTTAGGGAGCATCGGGTACTCTATGTTCTGTGTATTTCACTTTCATAGCGTATCATATGCTTCTTGGTTCTTTGATCACTTACGACATGTACCCTCATGATCGTAGAGTCTTCCTGGAATCTTACACTGTTGGGTTACCCCCAGAATCCCCATTTTTATGGGACTTATACTGTTGGGTTACCCCCAGAATCCCTATTTTTATGGGACTTACACTGTTGGGTTACCCCCAGAATCCTCATTTTTATGGGACTACTATGTATCACCTTCGGGGTCTACCACCCTTCGGGGGCTTATCACCTTCGGGGTCTATCACCTTCGGGGTCTGTTACATAGCATCATATAACATAACCTGGCTGGATCCTTGTGTATTGATCGGGGGTACGGGGGGAGTATTACATGTTCATATTGTACTCTGACTCACTAGTCACTGCTAGTTCCCTATGTATAGTAGATATTTCTATTACAGTTCTCTCTCTGTTTACATACTGTATTTCTTTCAGTACTTGTATCTTACTTTACTGCATGTTTATATTTTCTAACCTGCTATGATCTGTTGAGATGTACTGTACTCGCTCCTGTCCTGATTGGACCTGTTGATAAATTTTACAGATAGCTTGGAGGTTGCCTGCTAGCCTAGAGGAGACACTTTAGAGGTTGTTTAAGTAGTTATTTCATTTTGTTTGGAGTTGTTTTACTTTGTGGATCACTGTATCTGTATTTGAGTTTTGAGAAGTATTTCTGGGTTTTTGTATCTTAGACACTTAGACTTCTATCTGTTGTATCTCTTTTGAATTTCATGTTTTATCTATCCTTATCATGCTCTACCTTAGATGTGATTGAGTCTGTATCTGTTATGTCACCCCCATTCGGGGAGTATAAACTGCTTAGAGATATATTGTTAGATGTTTGTGACCTAGGACAGCGTTCTACCGCCGACACTGCGGCGTAGGCTGGGCGTTGTTACGTTCTCGTACCCTCACAGTGGGTGCGGGTCGTGACACGTTTTTACTGGTGGCCCATGCAGGTCGAGTTTATGTAGTGGTATTCGAACTAGAGTACCACTACAGCCTGCAGTAGGATTAGGATATATTTTGAAGATACTCAATCACAGTTAGGATCCATTGAGAGATTCCTGGGACGACCCTTGAGAATCTTATTTAATTTTGATTTAAAAACTCTCTTTTTCCTTGATTTGATTTATCTTTACTTTCTGTTGTTGAATTTGATTTTGATGGATTATTATTGAATTTGAGTTTGTATTTATTAATTTTGATGAAGATTGTGGAATTTTAAATCTTGATGTTAGCAGTAGCATCCGAGTTTGTAGTTATATGATTTGAAAGATTTTGTTCATTTTTGAATTTTGATGTTCGTTGATAAATTTGATTTTTTTCGGTATTCATTGTTGATTTAATTTAATTTTTGGCAAGATGAAATTATATGGGCTAGGTCATCTAAGTTATGGAATCTAGTTTTCTATAGTCATATTAGCCAGCATGGTGAGGACATATAGTCTGACTCTGGATATATTTCTCGGGTATAGGAATTTAAGGTTTTCGCAGCCAAGCATGCGGCACCGCGAAAATGTTAAATACCATGATTCTAGAGGTATGTGCATAAGTCAAGGACTCTGTGATTATCGTAGCCTTGCTTACTAGTATAACGAGGATTTAGAGTACCATAATTTTGGATAGACGCATATGATTATCAGATTGTACCTTAAATATTTTCGAACATGTTTTGCGACTTTTGTTTCAGTCCAAAAAAAAGAATTATTGTTGTTTTGTTTTGTTTTGTTTTGTTTCTCCTTGTTTACTTGGGATGTAGCTTTAGCTATTTTTATAAACCTTGTGTAACTTCTTACCATGAAATTTTTCTTAATGAATCGATGATTTTGCTAGACTTTATCTTGGAATTTATATTTTAGTTCTGGATTTCAAAATGGTTTTCTCTTTTAAAACAGATAAGCAGAACAAATTCTTTTATCATTCTTTTCCTGCCAGTATTTTTATTACCATCATTCTTGTCTTATATACCTGTCCTGATTATGTCAATTCCCTGTCTCGTATATAATTCTGTCAGCTATACCTTGAAAACTCTTGAATCTTTATGTCATTTTTTTTATCTGAGAAATGTTGAGGAAGTGACGTAAATCATCTAGTTCGGAAATGATGTAATTGGTTATCATAAAATGATTTGTAGGAATCAGAGTGTTGGATGTCAAATATAAAAAATTTGAAATGGAGATGTGGTAAAGGTTTAAAATGAAATCGAGGGATAAATGTTATCAATTTAGAAACAATCACAGAAAGTTGGTTATGGATAATTCATGGATGTATTTCAAAACTAATGAGGATGTTCGAGGTCAACCTAGTTTTGAGAACTTAGAAAATCTTGGTTATTGATTCTGGGGAAAACTTTTACTCTGAGGCGATATGGAAATTTAGTAATGGAAAGAGAATTTTATAGTAATCAATGATTATGCAAAATTGAACTAGATATTGTAAGAAATGACTAGAGACAGATAGAACACAAGGATTTTAAGTTATAGGAATTATTTTGGATGAAAAAAAATGTGTAGAATTCAAAAGGATAATAATTGAAGGTGAACGTTGAAGAAATATGAAGGTTGATTCATAAAACGAGAATAAATTTTGCATGACATAGTGGTATTAGGGTTGAATAAATACGAGACTTGATTTAAACAAATACGAGGATTCCATAAACTGGATTTGGAGGTTTCGGATCTAATTTAGAACGAGGTGAAAGAATTTGGAAACTTGATTAAATGGATAAGTGTTGATACCTAATTAAGAGGGGTATGCTTCGTGGAAAATGTTTTGGAAGTTTGGAATTTTGTCTATGGTGATTGTGGTAAAGGTTTAGATGACTGAAGGATTATAAAATTTCGATGATAGTCATATGAAAGTTGATTTTCATATTGGGACTTGAAAAAAAGAAAAAAAGAAAAAAAGAAAAAAAAAAAAAATATGGTTTGGCAAATGATAAACTGATAGTATTAGAGAGGGATGATTTGCTGACTTCGTATGAAATCTTTTCCTGTTTTCTCTAAAAAGGGTTTTTTTCAATATCATTGAATCCTAGTTTCCTTAATCACGACCAAATCGAATTCGATTATCCTTTCTTATCATATTTATATCTTGGGTTGTACTTAATTGAATTAAATTGATTGTGACCTGAATCTCTATCCTTGTATGCTCGATCTCAGACTTTGTTGAACCTGTCCTCCATATTGCCTAAATCTTGATTTTCCCCAATTTGATCAACTTAGATCGTATCGAGACTAAATATTCTTAATACGTATTGTGATTGAAAATTTTCATGAAATTGGCTTTCATTCCTTAACTTTGATTTTGATTTTCTTTTTCTGAACCCTTTAAAGATAATGGGTAGTTACTTTTCTTTATTTTTATGATAAGTACCAGTTTTTATATATGATGGTAGACCGCCTTACAGTTTTGATGATTTGTTATTTCTGTATCTTTTCCCGTTTAGTACCCTAGATTGCTTGTGTGTTTTGATACCCTATGACCGTTTGGGTTAGCATGACTAGTATACCTAGATGAGACTTTCACTACCACCGTATGCCATGACCCTGGACGTTGTCCTTTTTTATGGTATGTTTTATTTAAGTTCTGGGACTTGATTATGGGGGTTTGACCTAGAAGGAGTATGGACATTTTAATTTCGAGGACGAAATTTTTTCTAAGGTGGGTAGAGTTGTAGCACCCAGTTTCCCAAATGAGGGTAATTTTGAAATTTTATGTTTATAATTATTTTAATAATGATATTTAATTCATGATATGATTTTTGGTGATTTTAAATCATTTTAAAATTATTTAAATCAATGACTGGTGGTTTTGACATTTTGCTAGTGAAACCCTAGAGACTGTTTGACCTAGAGCCTAACCATGTGATTATGATATTTTAATGTCATTTTTGACCTAAGGATATTTTTGCATTTGACCTCTTTGAATTATTTTGATATTATTTTATTATTTATGATATTGTTTTGGGGTTATTTGAGTCGGGTTCGAATTTCAACTCAATCCGACTTGAAACGGGGACCCGGGGGTAGTTTGACTCTAGTGGGACCCACACACTAGTTAGGCATGGCCCACATGATATTAAATTTAGTCCACATGATAAAAATATTTTAGTTAGAGGTTAGACTAATTATTATGGATAAGTTTAGTGTGATTAGAGACTTTAGAATGACTAATTTAGCCCCAACCAATTAGCCCTTTTCTAATACTCATAGAATAGGTTAGTGGGAGCATTTTGGACCTTACATAATAGGACAAATAGCCCCATATGGCCAGCCACTTTGGGAGAGGATAGGCTCAAGTTCATTTCATTATTCTCATCCACACACTCTCTCTTGTTCTTCCCCAAATTCCTAGAGAGCAATCCCTAGCAATTTCTCCACCAAATCCTTCCATTTCGCCACCAAATCTTCTTCTTTCCTTCTCCATTCTAGCCAAGGAGGAAGCTAACCAAGTTTGGAAGGATTCGGAGCTCGTTCGTGTCCTTTTGGAATCTCTACGTGTCGGTGTCGCTCCGGGAAGGCTTTTCTTCGATTCGATCTACCGGGAGGTATAAATCCCTTCTCCTTTTCATTTCCTCATGTATATAGCTCTATTTTGAACCCATAGGAATGACCCCCTTGGTTGTATCTCCATTTGTGTCCATTTCGTGTCCATTTGGAGATCATAGGAGTGTCCTTTGTGTTGTGGTTGTGTCCATGTGGGAAAATCCCAAATTTGGACACACTATGTGTTGTTGTTATGTATGAATGAATTATTACATGTTTAATCTCATATTTTTGTATTGGAGATGTGTTCTATAGTGTCTCATATATATATATTAGTGTAGAGAGTGAGTTCTTGATATATTATGTTATATACTTGTGTTCTTTTGTCTCAAACTACCCAAATCCGTCATGATTTTTATCCACGTTTTTAATTTCAGCCATAACTTAGAAATGTCATAACTTCTAGCTCAAAGTTCGGTTTAATCTCCCATTTTTTTAAAAGAAGCGTATTGAAGTTAGCTTTCCAAAAACATGTATTAATAGGCCTAATTCTTTCTGTAACTTTCTGGAGAATTATTTGAGTGTCAGCTGTACGAAAGACAAACGCGTTCTCGGTGTTTTCGCGATTCCGGAAGTTTCCGGAAACGGAAACGCGATCCGTTTGAAGTTTCGGAAAGCTAACACATAGATCTATAACATAATTTAATCCTAGATTTTAATTCATGCTGATATGGTACAGTATTGATTATTAGTAGGAGTTACTATTCGGCATATGTATTTTGTACACCCTTGTGTGTAATATAATGTTCTATTTGATTTTAACCCATGTTAATGTATATACATTATGTAATTAAATAGAGAATGCAAGCATGAGTAAATGGTTAAATAAATGATATATGAGGTGTAAGTATCCTATCTAATATAAACATGTATAAGTATGGCTTGTAATGAATATGTAGATTCCATAGTATGTAATGTATGGTGCATATAGTAGTGCAAGAGAATAAATGAATGATGAATGAATGCAAGCATGAATGTAATATAATAATAGATGTAATGTACGCAATATACAAGTTAATGAGATGTAATATTCTATGTTAACACAAATCCTATATTACCTCATGTACCCCTTACACTATGTTGACACTAGCACACTTGACACTTTGTTCACTTACACTTTGACACTCTTTGATATGTATACACTATGTATGCCCATTTAACCCTCACTTGTACCTTTGCCATGTTCACATACACACACATAGCCTCTTAAATAAGTATTTATGAATATAGTTAACTTAGCTATGTATGTATATTATATATATGTTAGCATATTGTGTTGTAATATATAAGTTTATATAACCATTTGAAATGCCATGATTATAGACCTAATGTTGAATACCAATATATGCATGTGTATATATGTGTAGACATATATAGCTTAAAGTAATAGATTACCTAGTGTATATCCAATGTGAATTCTTGCCTATTTGAGTATTGAATAATTGTATGCTATATAGAGTTGGGTGTATGTTGGCTTGTATAGCCTTGTATTGATGTGTGCTTGCTAGGATAGTCTTGGTTAGGCCTAGTAAGACTTGCTGGCTTAGGACATGACCTAGTTTGACCTAGTTTGACTAGTGCAGTTGACCAGAGTTGACCAAGGGTTGACTTTGGCCTAGTTTGACCTAAATTCATGTAGAATGCATTGTAGTGCTTTATATTACCCTTCTGGACATGTTGTTACTTGTGCTATTCTAATTAGGAGCCAGACACCTCTCATCGGACAGTATCTTTACCTTGGACATTCAGATATCAGGCGAGTACATTCTCTGATCATTTTATATCCTGCTTAGAATTATTTCCTACAGTAGATTACTTTACTTGTACTGTCACGTTAGTCACACGGATTGGTACTATATGGATCCTTTCTTGAGATGTTATCCTTAGGGAGCATCGGGTACTCTATGTTCTGTGCGTTTCACTTTCATAGCGTATCATATGCTTCTTGGTTCTTTGATCACTTACGACATGTACCCTCATGATCGTAGAGTCTTCCTGGAATCTTACACTGTTGGGTTACCCCCAGAATCCCCATTTTTATGGGACTTATACTGTTGGGTTACCCCCAGAATCCCCATTTTTATGGGACTTACACTGTTGGGTTACCTCCAGAATCCCCATTTTTATGGGACTACTATGTATCACCTTCGGGGTCTACCACCCTTCGGAGGCTTATCACCTTCAGGGTCTATCACCTTCGGGGTCTGTTACATAGCATCATATAACATAACCTGGCTGGATCCTTGTGTATTGATCGGGGGTACGGGGGGAGTATTACATGTTCATATTGTACTCTGACTCACTAGTCACTGCTAGTTCCCTATGTATAGTAGATATTTCTATTACAGTTCTCTCTCTGTTTACATACTGCATTTCTTTCAGTACTTGTATCTTACTTTACTGCATGTTTATATTTTCTAACCTGCTATGATCTGTTGAGATGTACTGTACTCGCTCCTGTCCTGACTGGACCTGTTGATAAATTTTACAGATAGCTTGGAGGTTGCCTGCTAGCCTAGAGGAGACACTTTAGAGGTTGTTTAAGTAGTTATTTTATTTTGTCTGGAGTTGTTTTACTTTGTGGATCACTGTATCTGTATTTGAGTTTTGAGATGTATTTCTGGGTTTTTGTATCTTAGACACTTACACTTCTATCTGTTGTATCTCTTTTGGATTTCATGTTTTATCTATCCTTATCATGCTCTACCTTAGATGTGATTGAGTCTGTATCTGTTATGTCACCCCCATTCGGGGAGTATAAACTGCTTAGAGATATATTGTTAGATGTTTGTGACCTAGGACAGCGTTCTACCGCCGACACTGCGGCGTAGGCTGGGCGTTGTTACGTTCTCGTACCCTCACAGTGGGTGCGGGTCGTGACAACCATTAAGGGAATACCAATGGTATTATCTAGACCATAGAGACTAGAGAAATTTAACCCATTTGGTCAACCAAGCCTTGGTCAATAAAACCGTAGAATGATGGTATAGGAATAAACAAGACTTAGATCCTTATGACGCTTAGACTATTCATATTGGTTCTTTACTTCAATCTTAATCTCACGTGCCTATATTTTTACTATCTAGACTAATGATGCTAGTGTAGCCTTGTTTTTGCAAGCTTATTCTTTTATCGAGCTTGTTCAAGACATATGTTAATTGGGTCGCTCCCACTAACATATTGTCTAATCAGAACCGGTGCATGATGGTCTGATCAACCGAGTGCACTTTGGTTCGCTTTTATCTCTTGCTCTACGTGGATGGGAACATAGCTAAACTTGCCCTCTAGAGTCCCATCTGCGACTGCCTTGGCAACTTCTTAAATTTTTTTTTCTTCGGTCGTCCTTGAACCACGTATTCGTACTCGATAATATCGTCTTTTGAAACTCCTTATTGCCTTCGCTTTCACCTATTTTTAGAAGGACGAAAGTGTTATACTAAAACTTCCTCTAACGGTCCTATCACCATTACCACCCAATGTAACTATATCTTTGTCTTGAACTACTCGACCTTTCCCTCAACCCTAAATCTACAAGCTTGACTTTCTAATCACTTGAAGTGATTACAATCGTCTCTTAATCATATCCTCAACCTAGACCATGACCATATAAACTTCTTTAAGGGACCCTTCTATCTACCGTTGTGCCTTCTCACCCCCCTACGAATTCCTAATTTCGAGGACGAAATTCTTTTAAGTTGGGTAGGATGTAAAACCCCTAAATTTCTACTATTTTTTTATTATTAAAATTTGGTACCGATTTAAAAATTTTTGTATTATACGTCGTATAGTCATATTGTACGTCGCGCACAAAATTTTATTTTTCGTGATTGCTCGAAGAGTGCCAATATGTACGAGCGTACACATTTTTGGAAAAATATTTTTTTTCTATTTTTATAGTTTCAAGAAAATATATATAATAATTATTTTTAGCTATCAAAATTCTAAATTTATAATTTTATTTATGAGAAGCTTTTTTAGACAGTTATAATAATAAAATATATTCTTATAAAATGGTATGCTAGAAAAGTGTATATTTGTAAATATTATTTGTGCATACATATTTCATAATTAATTATTAGTTTATTTTTTAAATATAATAATGTAATTTTTGAAATTATTATTTATAGTATTTTTGGAAAAATATATTTCAAAATTATGGTGGCAATTTAAATCTTGATTTGAATTTATGAATTTATTTATAGAGTTAAATATTTAAAATTTGATTTATCCCATTTGATTTAAACTAAAAATTTAATTAGATTTAAATTGGATTTGTATTTGGAATTGGATTTGATTGACTTTAAATTAAATTACGAATTATCTAAATTGGGTTTAAATGAATCCTAATTCTTATCCAATTGAAAATTCTCACATCCTATAAATAGGCAGGTACTCCTCCAACTTTTTATCATTCTCCACAAAATTTCTTCTACCACAAACGTGAGTGCACCGTGTCCGTGTCCATACCCCCTTCCATCCACTATAAGGTTCTAATATAATTACATTATCATCTGCGTGTCGGACAACCCTCGACACGAGCCAAATATCGAAAACCAATCCCAAAACCCTAAATTTTCTACACACCTCCCTAAGAAATTCCTACAGCCACCAAGTCTCAACCATCCTGGCAATCCACGGCCCCAACCCCCTGACTGCCTCTGGCCAATACTGGCCGAGCCCCGCCAGCCGAGTTTACTGCCACCACCACCGAACCAATCTCCTGGCCATCTTTCCAGTATGACGACCACCCTCGTTACCATCTTCAACTATTTGACACCATCCCGGTCGACCCACGGCTCCCGACCATTGCCACCACTGGCCGAAGCTGCTAGTACAGCCACCACCATTCCCGTTCTTTCCAAATCCCCTCGGCCACAACCTATCATCCATTTTGACCCGTCACAACTACCATCATCATTGTAACCACCACTTCCACCACGGCCAATGGCTGGACCGCCACCACCACCACCGTCGGTATCCCGCCAACCAAACCACCGCCACCAAGAATAGAAACAGAAAACCCTAACCCTAAAACTCACCCTCACCTGAGTCGACCGCCGCCCACGTCGAGCCCTCCGCTGACCGCTCCCTCTTCCTCTTCCGGCGCAGCTCCGTCGGTCCTCCGCGTGCGAGAAGCCCTCTTCCGCCCTACCCTTGCAGCCCCGGCCGTGCGTCCGCCCCTCCCTGACCGCGCCGCCTTTCCAAACCCTCTCCGGCTCCACCCCTAGTCGCCGGCTCCGCACCCTCTCTTCCGCCCGTAGAGCCGCCCACCACCATCCCGTCGGAACCCGAGCGCCCCTTTCCTCCCCTTCCTGATCTCTTCCTAAACCCTCTCCGCAGTTCCGCCCAGCCTCGTCGCCGCCCGATCCCGCTTCCTCCGCCTCTCCCCGTCGGCGCCCGAGCAGCGTCGGAGCCGACCGCCCCTCCGCTTCTTCTCCCATCTCCTTCTTCCCTCTTTCTCTTCTCACTCTCTCTCCTCCTTTCTAAAACGAGTAGCAAATCCGTTTCTTTTGTTAATATTTTATTATTATATTTTTTTGATGCTATATTATTATTATTATTGTTATTATATTATTTTTATATGGTATATTATTTTTAACAATTGTATTTGTATACATAAATTATATGATTGTGTTAACAGTAATGGGTATCATTACTTAGTTTTAATAATATGTATACCAAATAATTTTAAGTTTTATTTTATAGCAAAAATATTTTATTCAAAATATTTTATTGTGTTTTCGTACAGGTAATTCCAAATTTGGGATTTGATTTCTAAATATATTAAGCCATTTTTTTTCAAAATATATTTTACAAAGATATAAAAATTTTGGCCTAAATAATTTATTAATATTTTCAAATATTTACTTTAAAATTTATGGAGTGTAGTTTTTACCTAGAAGCATATTTTAAAACTAGAGTAATTTAGCGTCGAACGATTTTTGATATTTTAAGTATTTTTCTAAGAATATTTTGACTCATAAAAATCTAAATTTCGTATATTATAAATATTTCTAAAATTAGTATAAGTATTGTTTACGCAAATTTTTTTAATTATCATCCCGTCCATGACTAATTACCTTTCTTCATATCTCCTTGCCAAATGCGTACTTCCTTATGTTGACCCTAACTTGACCCTTCTGGACCCAATAGAACTGTCCGTGCCACCATCAGAGGTCACATTGTGTAGTTGTTGTACCGAAGTCGCAGTTCATGTCCTTGATCATTGCAGTACACCAGGCGCCCTACCAGGCAAGATACCTTGTCTTTACTGTTTAATTTCGTGCTCAATATCATGTATGTTTTATTTCTTATAAGTTGTTCTTTCAAAATCCTATGTAGTTGCAAATTATTATATTTTAGTTTTCTTTATGTATTTAGCCTAGAGTTAAGGGACCACCTTTGTTTGTGCCGCATTCATGGGCCGACACTTGTGTACCATGATGTCACGTGTCTCATATAGATTCGGACTTACGTACCGACCGTACATCGGTGCGTACAGGACGAGCGTTAGGGTATAACTGCTAATATAATTGCCTAGAAGACTTAGCAGTTATTAGGAATATCGTGGTGTGGATTCAGCACGAGTAGTGCATGGGGTGGGTGAAGACAGTTATTAGGCGCAGGGGCTTTCACACCTTTACCTTCGTCTAGCTGCCATTTGTGACTCAGTCGAGAGCTAGTGGCCGTGCATTTATTTATTTTTCTCTAGATGCCACTAGTGCCTCGGTTGAAACACAAATGTGCCGTACATTTACCCTCGTCTAGCTGCCGTTAGTGACTCACCCAAGAGCTAGTGGCCGTGCATTTATTTTTCTCTAGATGCCCCTTAGCTCTCACTCGAGTGCTAATGGGCCGTGCATTTACTTTTCTCTAGACGCCACTAGTGCCTTGGTTGAAACGCTAACGCGCCGTGTTTCTAGTCTCGGGAGCCCTTGTGTGGAACGTTGTCTTCAAATTGCATTTTCACATAGAATGGTTAAGACATTTAATTGTGTAGTCACATATATTTTCTGTTGAGCTTTATTTATTCAGTTATTAGCATGATATTATGTGTCTTGTTACGTCCCTCTTAGGACCTGGTTATCTCGCCAGGTGTGTGCTCTTGTCTTTCGCAGGTGTTCTAGCTCTAGCCGTGATCATCGCTATTTCTTCGAGGATGATTGTACTTTGATCGTCTTCACTTCACTCGCCAAACTCATTTCATTTCCATGTATTTCTTTCCTTACTTGTTGGTAGTGGATATGTCTCCGCCCAACATATTGTATCAAGACAATTCATAATTATTATTTGAAATCTTTCACTCTTTTATTTGTGTGGATGGGATTAGTCATGGTTTTACTGCATTTACAGCTTATGTATCCATACGAGGTCTATGTACTTCGTATGAGTACAGCTGGCATGTCTACATTCCTAGTCCTACATATTTTGGGACAGGGGCATTACAGCCAAGGAGCATGCACCCAATGCAGTCTCCAAGGCCTATGCGCCCACGACAAAAAGATAGGCCCCAACGCGTATAGCACGGGGCTGTCTTCAAGGACATCACAGAACTTAGGTGTGGGGGTTGCCCCTGCAAATGAACTAAGTTGGATGGCCTACTCTCCTTACGAACCCGCATGCAAAGCTCGACGATGCATGCAACATGGGTTGTAAGGCAAAACTCCCTTCCGCTGACTTGTGCGACATGATAAATCATAAGCGTAAAGCGAGGGAGAACGTAACAATTCATAGTGCACTTCGTGCACCAGTATTGTTATCAACTGTTGTTGCTCCAAAGCAACAAGAGTGCCTCAGAGAAAGTCCGTGTTTCGACGGCTGCACTTCTCTGACCGAGAAGCACTGGGTTTCATCCAACATGGCTTCATGGGGTCCCCCTTACGGAAGTACCAATCAAAGACGATGGACTGAACCCAACTTTCTCTCTTAGCTCCGCGAGAAGAAGAAGGAGAAGTCTACCAACAGATGGCCAACAGGCTGTCACATCCGAAGGAGTCTATATGGGCACTCGATCAAAGGCAAGATTCGTATGGACGATGAAGATTCCCAAGCCGGGGGTAGCATTCCCTCGAATCTGAAGCAGATGACCCCGACACTGGGGTAGCCTTACAGAGGACGATGATCCCTCCGAATCCGATGGCGACTATCTACTTCCTCTACCTGAAGATGAAGGACTTATCTACTCGGAGACAGACAATATCAGCACCAGTTGCACTGTTTCCTCTGTTCATCCTCGCATGCTATCTACATACATGACGTACGGAGAAAGACCTGAAGAAGCCAGTGATCAGACTAGCAAATGGCTAGAGGGTCTTGAAACAGCATTCGCCAAGATCACTGATATGCTTGCCAGCATCATGGCAGTTCAAGCTGCTGGGGCTGTTCCTCCACCTCAACAAAATATCTCGACCCATGCTAGTCCGGCTCACAGCAACAACCCTCCTTCACTATAAAAGGTATCATTCTGTTGTGCCTCCTCCAAATCTTGCAAATACCGGGAATGGTCATTCGCCAACAACGCCTGACAATCGTTCAGCAGCCGTTTCCCAACACTTGCTCAATCAATAGGATGCAATTGATTCCTTGGTCGCTCGCCTAGACACCATCTTGCACAAAAACGAGCTTCAAAAGATGGGGATATCTCAACCGTATCCTTCTGAGTGGGAGAATGCTACTTGCCCTCCTAACTACAAGCTGCTGACGCTGAACTCATTTGACGGGTTGACTTCTCCTCTTTAGCACATGACGTACTTCAACACGCAGACTCTGCACTTGCCCAGAGACGATCCGTTCCTGTCGAAGCTGTTTATTAGCACCTTGTAGGGGTATCCTTCGAATGGTTCTGCAGTCTGCCTGACGGGTGTATCAATTCATTCAAAGACTTGGAGAGGTTGTTCCTCAACAGGTTTTACGAGAGCGACATGCATGTTAGTATGTCCACACTCATCGAGACCAAGCAAAGGAGGACTGAGTCTATCATCGCCTTCATAGAACGCTTCAGGCGGCTAGCACTGAAGATGTCCTTCGGTATGCCAGACTCAGAACTTATGGATACTTGTCGACATAACTTTCTCCCTATAGTAAAGTTGTCTAGGTATACATAAGTATGATACATGGCCTGCTTTCATTGGAGCCACTGATGCTGCTGAAAACGACGTTCCTAACTTAGAACTACTGGGGTTGAAAACACCCAAATCCGAAGACAAGGGCAAGCATCCTCAAACTATCCCTGTTCGTGGGGGTAAAGGAAAGAAGTCATGAAAGTTGACACATCCATAGGAGCTTCCAATTCTCACGGCGCTCCGACAAGCCTAAGGAGACCTTCTCCTTCGACGAAGATGATGTTATTACCATATTCCATACATTGACGAAGGGTAATCAGCTGACATTGCCTCCGCCACGACGTCCTGCAGAGGCGAGCCAACTCAATGATCCCAAATACTGTCTCTATCATCAGTACGTGCATCACTCCACCAAGGACTGCATCGTCCTGAAGAAGAAGATACAACAGCTAATCGACAGCCAAGTGATCAACCTCTAAGATGAAGACAAGGTCGTATCTGCTAACATGATCCCTCTTCAGTTTGGCAACTTTCCTCCTACAGAAGTCCCAGACGGCGTGGTCCCGATCCTCGAGGCGATGATGGAAGTCGTCAACCTACCACCAGCTCACAACTCGACCTTGGTCCCACTCACAACTGAACGTGGTGAGATCATGTGGGTCCACCCGGACCTTGTCCAAGAAGTGACGTCGGGGGTAGCACCTCCCAAAGTAAGAAGGGCAAGAAATGCAAGCCATGCCATATGGTATCCTCCTCCATCTACGAGGTTCTATCTGGCGAGACACGATCGAAAAAGACTTATCTTCGGATGTACGATCCCGCACAAGAAGAAGCAGTACTTCCTCAAGCTCTTGCTGCCCCCACAAGCTCAGAAGTCGGCCCGACTAAGCCTCCAACTACGGACAAAGCCAAGCAGAAGGAGACACGGTTTGACAAGTCTCTGAAGGCGCCAGCTCCTGAAGGCATGGATCGGCCCTATAACTTTGACATTTGGCACAGCTAGCCAATACACCTGCCAGGTTGTCTCTGTTCGATCTATTGCGACTCTATAGAAACACGAAGGCCTTAAGTGAGGCATTACTACATGCCGACTCTTACCTCGCTGAAGTCAAGGCTCCCGCTGAAGATCATGTCTCCTGTCCCCACTGCCACAGTACTATAGAAATGGTGCCCAACATCACCTTCTCACAGGAGGACATGCTACAAAAATAATCGTCATGATAGACCCCTGTACTATACAGGGTATATCGGGGCGATCAAGGTGGACCGCATGCACATCGATCCATGATCCTCCCTCAGCATCATTCCTAGAAGTTTGCTTCAAATTCTGGGAATCCCTCTGCACAAGCTATCTGCAACCAACGCAACTATCATGGCTTTTAATGCTGGTCGAAGCCATCCGCGGGACAAGATCCGTCTCAAATGCCAGATCGGTGATCTCCGAACGGAGGTTTCTTGCTATGTGATCGATCCATTGTATCCTACAACATCTTGTTGGGACGTCCATGGATACACGAGAACATGATCGTTCCTTCTACACTTCACCAGTGCTTCAAGTACGTCAACAGCGACGGTGTCGTAAAGACGGAGTTTGCCGATGTCGATCCTTTCAAGGGCATCGGAATTTACTATGGAGATTCAATACTTTACCAATCTCAACCCCCTAAGGATGACGGCAATGAAGCTGAAGCAAGTCCATCCTCTAATGATGGTCCCCTGATTATTCGAGTCAAAGGACGTACTCCTCCAAAAAGTACTCCGAAGCCTCTCACAATCTGGGTAAAAAAGAAGAACCCCGACAAGGTCAAGCCATTGACCATCACTCTCAGCAAGACACCCGGGAGGAACCTACTGATGCATGTCCCACAAATCCTGAAGAATTACCCTACATGGTGAACTCAGCCAAGATTGCGGCTCCTCTTCCAGACGATGATCCTCTTAATGAGTATATCAATACTCATAATAATGTACCTTCAGCGGATGATGTTATCCCTGAAGAAGAACTTGCGTATTTCCTTAATAAAGGTTTATCTTTGAATTACTCCGATGTCTATCAATCTGTAAACCACTATATAGATACGATATACGCCCTAGAGAATGGCATCGGACCACACCTCTGTATGCCGGTCACAACACCTCGCTTGCAGAAAAAAGTTTACCCTGAAGATATCCTCTACTTCATCGTTCCAGCCAGAAAGAAAGATGAAGAGCTAATCATCTTCGGTCGTATAATTGGCGAGAGAAAGTTCGTTCCAAACTCTATTTCTCCCAAGCACAACACAGAAGCTGACTATGACTCTGGAAAAATGTAACTTTTTTGGTATAGTTGGCAGGCCAAGAATATCATCCAGAACATGGGATATGACATCAAAAGCGACAAAGGGCTAAATTACGGTCGACGACGACGGTTGCCAATACGACACTTTGCTTCCCGACAAACCTGAGAACTACTATCAACGAAGCGACGTTGGTTTGGCCTATGTCTCTCCTCCAATAACTCCCGAAAGATTAGATGATGAAGCAGATCATTATTCTCATTCTTCTGATTCCTTCCTCTGGGACTCAGACTCCAACATCGACGACATGTTCAAAGTAACTCTGTCTGTCAACATGGTTTCTGCCGACCAAATTATAGCCGATGTCCAATCAGTCAAACTCGAACAATGGGCTCAAAAGATGGACACCAGGTGGGAGCTGCACTTCGAACAACAGAAACCACCTACCGAAGACGAAGTCATCCAAGTCAATCTAGAAGATGAAGCATCCTTCAAACCAATCTTCATCAGCAAAAGCCTATCTGGCGATGAACGCTAATCTCTTATACAGCTTATAAGAGAATACATCAACGTCTTCACATGGAGCTATGAAGACATGCCAGGCTTGAACCCTAAAGTCGCTATGCACCACCTGAATATTTTGTCTAAAGCTAAGCCAGTGAAGCAACAAAAACGACGATTCCGACCAGACGTCATGGAAGCCATCGAGAATTAAGTCAAGAAGCTCATTTCCGTGGATTCATTCGCGAGGGACAACACCCAGACTGGGTCGCCAACATCGTTCCAGTCATGAAAAATAATGGTAAAGTTTGAGTTTGTATCGACTACAGTGATTTGAACTCAGCATGCCTGAAAGACGAGTTCCCTCTACCGATCACTGATGTAATGATCGACAATACTTGCGGCTTCGAACGGATGTCCTTCATGGATGGGTTCTCAGGCTACAACTAGATCAAGATGTTCCCCGAAGACGAGAAGCACACCTTTTGAACACCGTTGGGGGTATACTGTTATACGGTGATGTCCTTCGGATTGAAGAATGCAGGGGCGACATACCAGCGAGCCATGAACACAATTTTTTGTGATCATTTGTGCAAAACTGTAGAGTGCTACGTAGACGATATCGCAGTCAAAAGTTACCTCAAGGGCAACCACCTCCAAGACTTGAGAACAGTGTTCGAACTAATGCGTACACACCAACTCAAGATGAATCCGACCAAGTCTTTTTTGGGAGTCTCTAGCGGCAAGTTCCTTGGTTTCGTCATCACTTCGAAGGGTATACATCTGGACCCAAAGAAAGTGAAGGCTATTCTCGACATGCATCCTCCAAGAAAACTCAAAGAGCTACGTGGACTACAAGGAAGGCTATCCTACATCAGACGATTCATTTCGAACCTCTCTGGAAGGTGTCAACCATTACTCAGCTCATGAAGAAAGGCGTATCTTTCGTCTGGACTGAACATTGTCAACGCGCATTCGACGACATCAAGGCGTATCTTACAAGCCCTCCAGTATTGGTAGCTCCAATAATGGGAAAGCCCTTCTTACTATATGTCTGTGCTATGGATCATTCCCTTGGTGCCCGTCTAGCTCAGAAGAACGAAGGTGGCCATGAACAGGCAATCTACTACCTTAGCCGCACAATGGTGGGTACGAGCACAGATACACACCAATGGAGAAGGAATGCCTTGCACTAGTATTTGCCATCCAGAAGACACGCCACTATGTGTCTGGGCAGACCATCCATATTATATCTAAAGTCAACCCTCTCAGAATACTCATGACTAAATCGGGCTCTCAATTCTCGTTTAGCCACATGGACAATGCTGTTGACTCCGTACGATATGATCTTCGTTCCTCAGAAGGCAGTAAAAGGCCAAGCATTAGCTGATTTTCTAGCAGCTCATCCGGTGTCGGAGTCGTCCAAACTCTACAACAAATCCCCGATAAAGTGGTGGAGTCTAACACTACAACTGAAGAAATCCCCGTTTGGCGAATGTTCTTTGACGATACATAAGAACAGGACCCAAAGGAAATATCGTGGCTGGAGTAGGTGTCGTGCTCGTGTCACTTGATCATCTGGTTATACACCATGTATATTCTCTCGTAGAACCATGCACCAACAATGTGGCCGAATATAATGCTCTATTAATCGGCCTACAACTGGCAAAGCAACTGGGAGCTGACTATCTAGAAGCTTACGACGCTTCCAAGCTAATAGTCAGTCAGGTCGAGGGGATTATGAAGTTTGTCATGAAGATCTCATCCCCTACCACAGAGCAGCAATTGAGTTGACAACTACATTCGCTGGATTCTTCATCAATTACGTACCTCGACTACAAAATATAGAAGCCGATGCTCTAGCCGGTCTTGCTGCTTCCTTGACCGTTCCTACCGATACACAACAGTCGATCACAGTATCTGGTCGAGAACTATTTGTGTGAAAGATGCCTTGCATATTCATCACAGTTACGCAGTGGAAACAAACATCGATGCTGAAGACTAGAGATTTCCCTTCATAGACTATGCTGTTTATGGAATCCCCAAGGACCCGAAGGAAGTAGTATCCATCCAAAGGCAATCCTTCAGATTTTACTACGACACAGCTACCAAGATGTTGTACCGACGCTCCTACGACGGGCTACTGTTATGATGCTTATCAGACACAGAAGCCAAACATGCACTCCGGAAGACGCACGATGGAGTTTGTGGTGCACATCAACCAGGCCCCAAATTACAAGATCGCCTCAAATGAATGGGTTATTACTGGCCCACAATGATAGCGGATGCTGTTGAATATGCAAATAAGTATAGAGCTTGTCAGTTCTATGCCGATTTCATTCCTCAACCTTCGGAGTTTCTACACCCGACGGCAGCATCTTGGCCATTTGAAGCCTGGGGCATGGACGTCATAGGACCAATCAGCCCGCCATCCTCCAAGGGACATCGATTCATCCTATCTATAACTGATTACTTCTCCAAATGGGTGAAAGCTATACCGCTCACCGAAGTGAAGACGTCAAACGTGATCAGTTTCATCAAACATCACGTCATCTACCGTTTCGGCCTACCTCGCAGGACCATCCATGATAATGGTCTATAGTTCGTAAGCCATACATTCTATCGGTTCTGCGATAAGAATCGAATCCAGAATATAGCCTCTACTGCCTAGAATCCAGCGGCTAACGGGCTAGCAGAAGCCTTCAACAAAACCATCATTAAACTTCTGAAGAAATTCGTGTCTTCAAATAAGCGCGATTGGAACGAAAAGCTCGGTGAATGTCTACGGGCTTATCGCACGAAGGTCGAGACTCCAACAGATAGTACGCCATTCTTTCTGGTTTCTGGGAGCGAAGCAGTTCTTCCCCTAGAAATCCAAATTCCTTCTATTCGGGTAGCCCTAGCCAGCGAGCTGACTACTGAAGAGAGCTACCGTCTGCGACTCCAAGAGCTTGAAGCGCTAGACGAAAAATGCTTGTTAGCTCAGCAGCGCATTGAGCTATACCAAGCACGCCTTTCCAGAGCCTTCAATAAAAAGTGAAGGAAAGGATCTTCCAAGTCGGTGATCTGGTCCTAGCAGTGAGAGACCGATGGTCATGACGCATAAAACAAAAGGGAAATTCTAGCCTAAATGGGAATGTCCTTTCGTCATAGAATCTGTGTATTCTAACGGTGCGTACCGGCTAACCAAGCCCGATGGTGACTTGCTCATGATGCCTGTCAATGGCAAGTTCCTGAAGAAATACTATGTGTAACCTCTTTCACATAATGTTCACATATGTTCAGTCATGTAAATGTACAGTGTGATGTTAATATGATTCAAAAAAAACTATCTAACTATTATCCATATTTCAAGAGTCTTGAATACGCCCTGGATAATAGGTCCTCTGAATATTTCTCCAGTAGAATCATTTCCATTTTTGACTCCGTCCAAACTCGGCTTGACGAAAACAAATCACATCCCTATTACCTCTGAATTATTTTTCGATAATTATTTTTCCAGTGGAATGATCAAATGTTTTGCCACGTCCACATAACCTCTGAGCAAAGCATTCATCAAAGATAATCATGTCCACACTACCTCCGAACTATCCACTCCTACCTAATGTTATATATTCCCACGTCCATATTATCTTAGTCAGATATAGAACATCCTCTGTTATTACATCCATATTACCTCTACTAACAGCTTCATTCAACTTATTATCTATATTCAAATAACTTGAATATAAAATGGATAATAGGTCCACATTAAAATTCTCCAACGAAATACCCACCAGAAATATTCTTACTACGTCTTCATTACCTCTAGCATCAATATTTCACAAAATCACATTCATTCCTGAAAAGATTCTTTATTTTCGTTCTTGAACGTCTATCGAAAGACGAAAAAAGGTACAAAAGCCGTGACGGCTAGGAAAAAAAGAAAAAAAGAGGTTACAAAATCTACGGGATACACAGGCGATTAATGCTGTCCCTCAGTGTTGCAATCTCAGCCTCAGACTTCACAGCAGCTTGGCACCGTACCTCTTCCTGACGAGCGGCGTCATCTTCAAAGAGGATCAGACTCTGATGTTCTCCTCCAACTTCGCCAGCTGTTCTTCTAAACGGGCAGAAGTGGTGGCAGTCATGGCAGCCTGGGACAGATAATATTCTTTTTCAGATGTCGTCGCCCTTAAGTCAGCTTCCAACTGGGCGATCTCGTTCCTGATCCGCACAATGTGATTATGCTTTTTAGTGATTTGTGCAGCCAGCCTATTCTTCGAGGCAGCACGAGCCTCACTCACAGCATTGAACTGGCCATACAGATCAGCCAGCTTGCCAATCTCCTGAACGAGGGTGTCCTTCATTACCTGGAAGGTAGCCTTCTCCTCCGTAAGAGCCGTCATCAAAGCGTCGTCCTCTGCACGGAACATTGACGTCGGGCTTCGCTGTTTGGCATCCCGGAACCTGGCCACCTGACCTTCCAGGTCGTTCAAAACCTTCTTCAGAGTATTGGTCTGCTCCTCATAGCCAGCAATGCTCGAGGGCCGCTACTTGACATTCGGCAACAGCCTTCACAGGGCCGAAGATAGCATTCCGATTCAAGACTCCAGGAAGCTTCACTTTCAGTACAGAGTAGAAAGCTCTGATGACTTCCTGGGCCATCTCCTCATCCTCGGTGGAGGTCGTCGGAGAAGAAGCTTGGAAAGTCTTTCCTGCTCTCGGAAGAGATACCTAACAAGAAGCCAAACTTGACAAGAAAATTCATTCCACCAAAAACTGCTCTTGATTATTACGTGTCACGTCCATATTACCTCTGATACCGATAGTCTTCCAACTTGACGCCTGTACCCAACTCGAGATGAAAGGCACGACGCCAAGATCACAAAACCTATCATGACCTCGTTACCTCTGCTAGGTTTTGTTTCAAATCTATTACCCGCACCACTGGTGTGCCAAAGGGTAATAGGTCCACGAAAGTATCATTCCAATCTATTTGCTCGCATTTTCGGATGCACAAAAGGGTAATAGGTCCAAACAAAAGAGAGAGAGAGAGAGAGAGGGGGATCCCCCAGCGGGATACCCTTTGCACAAATGCGGTATTTGGCTCTCTAATACAAAGCACCACAGATATCATAAGCAAAGAATGGAGCGAATGTACTCTGTTTATTCAAAATCAGTTACATTCACAGGACTACATTTCATGAGAAAAACAAAAAGTTCTTCATCTCTTCATCGGGCAAGAAATAGAGGATTACATCGGATGCCCAAAAAAAGTGAAACATAAAGCTAAAAACAGACAGAAATACTGAGACAAAATACAAACACTTATGGAAACCTACGAAATCTAGTTGTGGTGAGGCATATACCATTCCCTCAACCATTTCGTATATGAAGGATCCATTTGATCAAGGTCCTCGGCTGGGGCAGGAAGGTCAGAACTTCCAGTACTACTACTCTCAGGCTTGTGCTCCTCCTTTACAGCAGCTTCAATCTTGGGAGTCCTCTCCCCGATGGGCGCCAGCTTTTTTTTCCTCAATTTTTGGCACCACCTCCTCCTTGATGAACGGTGACTCTTGTTTGATGAAAGAAGGCAGCATCTCCTCCTTCACCACAGTCTCAGCCTTCGGCACGAATGTTGCAAGAGCCAAAGATAGAAAAGAAAGTCAGACTCAGGAAACTGTAGAAAAAACTAAGTCCTGAAGACTCCTATGCGCCCAAAGGGATATGCACCCAAAACAAGATGTGTGGGCACATAACACTTGGACAGTACGTGGGCGCATAACATGCCACAGCTTAGAGGGCGCATTACATGGCAACACGTGGGCGCATAGCACACCACAGTGTTGGCACATGACTTCTGTGGGTGCATAGTAATGCTCACATAAGTATGTTGCCTTAGGCATAAGCGCCCCAGGCAGAAGAGAAGTCCGAGCATTACAAATTAACGTTCGAGACTTTGTTTTTTGAAGCATGCCCTCACCCAGAATCGGGTCCTGGACTGCTGAGGATGCTGCCGCAGAAGGAGAATCACTCGGAGCAACCCCCTTGCCCTTCGCGGATCTCTTGGCGACCTTGGGAGACATAGTTCTCAAACAAAGAAGACGAAGAGTTTTCTGAAAAATTCAAAGAGAAAGGAATAATGAACTTTCTCTCTCCTCCAGGACCTATTTATAGGCACGGGCCATCCCCTATGCGCCCACTTGCTGTATGCGCCCATGCGCTCATCGCGTTGTATACACCCACTACAGCCCATGCGCCTACGTGAAGGATCAGCTCTCTGCATACTATACGACTGTCCTTTGCTGACGTGGACAACGTATGAAGGATGGACCGCTTCAAATTATGCTCCGATGAATCTGTCAGTTCGAATTTCGAGGAAGATTTCAACAGTCGTATCTTTCTGACAGGCTGACCAAAATACTATGCATCCAAAGGAGAGAGCCGTGCTATGCGCCCATTGCCTTGCGAGAAGACGATCCATGCTTCTTTCAAAGTATTTCGAACTTGTTCAAATATCAAAAACTTTGAAGGGGGTCTTGTAGAAGCATAAAAAAATTTCAGCAAATGAAGCCCCATGCGCCCAAGTAAGTGTAGTTCCATGCGCCCAAGTCAGTATAGCTCCATGCGCCCAGTCAGTGTAGCTCCATGTGCCCAGTCAGTGGAGCTCCATACGCCCAAGTCAGTGAAGCTCTATGCGCCCATTCAATGAAGCTTCATGCGCCCAGTCAATGAAGCTTCATGTGCCCAGCCAGTGAAGTTTTATGCACCCAAGACTAGCTCCCCAAAAGGAGGGCGTATAGCCTGAGACATGGCTATGCGCCCAAGCCTGACTCAGTTAAAGCCATGATCAAAACATGCACCGAAGCACACGGCCACGTCAGTCTCCACGAGGAGTCATGCACCGAAGCATGCGGCCACGTCAACACCATAACAAACCCATGATCTCGTAGCCTGTATGCGCCTACGTCCTATGCGCCCAAAGCAGGACTATACACCCACATAAAAACTAACGTATTTCCTCATGTGGGCGCATAACATCATTCTAGCTCAACAACGACTATAAAAGGGGGGCCTCATCCCTCTTCAAAAGACAGAACGGAGAGCATTTTTAAGATCAAATTGCTGCACTTCTTGCCAGTGAGCCGAGAGTTAGCAATTTTCTTAGGTTTTCTCCCACTTTTGTAATCGGAGTGTCAACGGAGTAAAGGAACAACTGCCGTTCGATCTCTATCGTCCCATTCCCCAGAATTTTTTTGTACTCGGGGATCCTCAGCGCAGGATCTCTCAGGCGTACTCGATTTGTGGTACCTTGTGCCAATAAAAGAAAAGATAATATTTTTTTTCTTTTTTGTGTGTGTCCACAGCCATAATAATTTTGGACAGAGATGGACGATTCCTATCACATTTCTGGATGGGCTTGCAAGCTGCAGTGTGGACCAAATTGAATTTTAGTACTATAACTCCCAGATGGACGATCAGACGAAAATGGTGAATCAAATCTTGGAAGATATGTTGTATCTGTATACGATTGATCTAAAGACTAGTTGGATACGCATTTGTCGCTGGCAGAGTTTGCATATAACAACAGTTATCAGTCGAGCATTCAAATGGCTCCATATGAGGTGTCTACGGGAGGAAGTGCCGGTCTCTGATATACTGGGATGAAGTCGGAAAGCAACACGTGCTCGGACCGGAACTGATGGAGCAGGCCGTTGAAAAGGTCCAATTGATTCGGGATAGACTTTGTATCACGCAAAGTCGACAAAAGAGCTATGTAGATCTTCGTCGACAATCGCTAGAATTTTTGGTCGGGAACCATGTGTTTTTGAAAGTAGCACCTATCCGTGATGCGGTTCGGTATTAAAGGCAAATTTAGCCCAAGATTTGTAGGCCTTTTCGAGATTCTAGAGCGGGTTGTGACTGTTGCTTATCGGATCGTACTACCTCCTGCCTTGGCTGAAGTACATAATATTTTCCATATTTACAACTTCAAAAATACGTGCATGATCTAAGTCATGTGGTTAGTTTCGATCAGTTAGAGCTACAAACTTGTCTTACTCGGAGGAGCCTATTCAAATTTTGGACCGAAATGAAAAGGCCTTACGAAATTGATCAATATCTTTGGTTTGCATGCTTTGGCGAACCATTCAATTGAAGAATCGAAAGGAGATGGAGGCAGAGATGAAGGAGAAGTACCCTTCGTTGTTTATAATTTAAGGTCATACCCATGTCCTTAAGTTTCGGGATAAACTTTTTCTTAGTGTTATATTATGTAGTGCCCCATCCTGATAGGCGACAGACTATATAACATGCTTGCCGAGTCAGACTCGATCGAGAACTTAGATGGCTAGTTTGACTCGATCACTGAGCTTGGCTTACGATAACACTTTATGGCATCAAATAAATAGATTTAGAAAAATGTTACGAGAATCGATCCAACTAATGAACGACTTCTGTTGGAATAAGTCTGAGATGCAGCAGGCTGTGTCTCGACGAGTGAGCTCTACTTAAGAGTCCCTTCGACGGGACCGGGATGCTGTATGATTTTCTTGAGTTTTTACTGCTTGGTTTTGATGAATGTGTTTTCGCGTCGATTTTTACATTCATTCTACGAATTTCGAAACAAAGGATTAAAGAAGGGATTCTGATAAAATGTTGGTGCCATTGCAGGAGCTCGTGTAACTGAAGCTTGAATGTTGCAAAACGCTCTGACCTTCGGCACGATCAAAATACTT